>JAWNGG020000110.1:600000-859553 GCA_036937485.2 Tetragonisca angustula
TGTAATATATTTGTATTTAAATTAATAAGCAGAAGTATTTATGATAACTTTATTTTGACATTTAATTCTTAATGAATGTGTAGCACTTTGCAGGAAAAAATACAACATATTTCCGGCTAACAATTAAATTTTATTAATTTAACATTTGCAATCTAAATATAATTTGATTATTAAGGTAGAATAACATTTTAAATCAAAAATAATCATTGAATGAGAACGGTTCTAAAATATATTATATTTCAAGAATGTTTCATATGAAAGGTGAATTGTCACCGTTTCTCATCGATCTTTCACAATTTTAGTGTGATAAATACTTTTGCTTTATTATAAGTTGTGTAATGAAGCTCGTGTAATATCGAGCAAGTCGAGTGCGCGAAATTGCTGTTCAGTTTCACGATATGCAGTTAACGTCCTCGACATTTGTTCCAACTTTATAAAATGTCTGTGGCGTAAAGCCATCAGGAGGCGTAAAAGCTGTGTACCGTTGATTACACTATTTCCCTTTTAATTAAATATAATTAACTCAATTTATTTCATTTGTGTAATTTTATTACTTTACTATAAACATTAGTATTTAAGTATTTTTTTTTCGTTTTTCATAATATCATCATTCATTTCAATTATAATATATTATAATATAATTGTTTAAATTTAAAAATATAATAAATATTATAGTATATAAAGAATAGTATATATAATGAAAATGACGATTAATATGAAAACTGTTTTAACAACATTAATTAATAAAAATTTATTTTATTTTAATATTAAATGTATCCTTCTCCTAATAACGTTCTCTAATAACGTTCAAACCTATTAAACCACAGATGTATTTGCTTTGCTTATGATTGTGAGATTGGATTAGTGTTGCAGAGCTCGTTAAACTACCTCAATGGAGTTAAACTATCTATCTATACACACACACACACACACACACACACACACACACACACACACATGTATATACGTATCGAATTACAGAACATTCTCGTGTTTATAGCAGTTGACTTGGTAGAGCCTTAGCAAACTTTGCTATAATATTAATTAAATGAATCCTGATTACATGGATAAAAATAAATAAATATTAACATCCGAATGTGAATTCATTATTAGTTCAATTTTTCTTCACAATTAAGAAACATATCAGGAAGTATACTATCTACTCCACTTAGTCCTATACTTGAAAAATGAAAATAACAAAAGTTCTTGAAGTAATAAACAAGCAAATATTAATACTCACTTTATAAAAAGTAATAACATAATAAATTCTTGTGATCATTATGGTCACAAAAAATTTTACGTTACTTATATATGTTTAAATGATAAAGAGAAATAAAAATGCATGTGACTTACGATTCGATGCGAAGATCGATGTTGAGATGTAGGAAATATCATCATTGAATAAAAGTGTCATTAAATAGGATAAATTGAATCCATTGAAAGTAAGCAAAAATCTTTAACAAAAAACATGAATATTATAAATTATTCTTAAAGACAGTGTCACATTACTTAGAATGTACGAAATAATGAAAGATTGCTACTTACAGTCTTCGCTTTTGATTCATTGAATCCGTTTTAGACTGGAGTACTTCTTCACCTAACGAACTAACCTTTCAGAAAACGTGGAATATCATAAATTATTCTTAAAAAAACACATTAATCGTTAATGTATATTGAAATAAACGTATTAAAACTGATTGCGCTTATAATAGCGACCTCTTCAAAAAATAAAGTTATTAATAAAAGTCAAGAGATGACACTACTGTAGAAAATTTGCGCGGGAAATGCAGCATATATATATATATATATATATATATATATATATATATATATATATATATATATATAGGTTATTAATTTATTATCTGAATATAGATAGAAATGTAGAAAATCTATCTATTAAGAAAACTGGAAATCTATTAGGAAAATTTATTCAATTCATGTGTTAATGTTCTCACTAAACTAAGAAATTATTTATGATTCTATTATACAAGTGTGTATGAAATATTACCAATAATCTTATCAAATTTCGAATTTTCATTTCTTCTGTGCCATTATACAATAATTTGTGTAAAAACAAATCAACACTTTAAAACAAATGTACAAAATTGAAATGTATAAAATTGCGTGTTAAAACAGAACGACTACGAAATAATCTATCGAAAATTTATTTCGAAGTAAAGAATTCGATAACTATCGATAACTTTAATTCATCAAAATAAATAAGGAACAGAAAAACGTAAAAGAGTATTTAATTTTGTTGCATTAATAAATTTGATAATAATAATTTAATAGTTTAATAAATAACATATATTAATAAAACAAACCTAATCGTAAGTGTGATGATAGATTAGCATCGAAAGTATTACGCAATCGTCAATCGATCTTCACGCCTCCATTTCCAATAATCGAATGATACCTCGTGTTTCAATTAACGAATTTTCGGCAAATCCCATATACTGCACATTTGCAAATGAAAAATTGCAACTGAAAACACGCAATTTATCACTACGAGAATATCACAGAGGTATACACTTTTGATCAATTACGAATGTTTTATTTTCATACCTTTTATTCTCGTACTCTCGTTCTTTTATTTTCATACCTTAGCCGCTAGAGAGAGCAATTATGTCGCTTTCTTTGAATCACGTGATACTGTGAAGCTGCATCCTGGAAATGAGAACAAGTGTCAGTTGACATGGCGAAGCGTGCGTTCTTTTTTAATTTCATAGTTTCTTTCACTGATACAGTAACGTCTCGTGTTCAAAGACTAACTTCCACTACTCTTGGAAAAACATGTTTATTCGAGTTGCATTACTTTTATTGCAAAGAGATGTGCGTAGGTATGTATAATCTTCTCAGAAGTCAGATTCATCGATTCTTTTGCTTGACTTCTTCGAGTATTGATTTCAGTTCAGTTTTCGATTTCAGTTCAGTTTTCAAAGTTCAGAGTTCAAGGAAAATGTTTTTCAGCGTTCAAAGTTAATGAGTTAATAACTTTGATTGGAGACAGTTCAGTTGTCAGAAGAAGACATAAATAATAAATAATAATAGAAAAATTGTAAGATATTTAAAAAATAATGCTTACAGCGTCATCATTTTATTCTAATTTTTAATTCATGAAGTTGATCCCTGTGACTTCCGAACGGCATACAAAGCAAGTGAATTTGTAAGGTATATATTAGAATAAACGTTCATTTATTTATTAATTTGGTCAAATGAATAACGAACATTTAATTTCAATTTATTACATATGCATGTATTAAATGTAATTAATTTCTAGCAAACAATAGAGTAACATCGTTTCAACGAGAAAATTCGTGTCCAAACGGTATGTTCTCTATCGCGAATAAACCAAATTAATTTTCGATGACACGGCAAACCTGTTTAATTACGACGCATCTGTCCACCGTTTCACGCATTACGTACCGATTAATTAATTTCCACGTTTCAACTATGAATTAGAGAATTTTTGCTGATTTCATATGGTCTCTTTTCTCGGAAACGTTCTCTCAAAAATTAAATGTCGGAATGTGACACTTGCTTGTAGTACGCCTGTGCTCCAATCTGTTTGATTTATTTCCTTCTTAATTAATTGCGAATATTACGAAAATTTCAAATCATTTCGAAACATTCATAATATTCCAACGACATAATTTTTATTTCGCTTGTGTAATGTTTAAATAATGTCTCCAAAGCATTCTCTTTTAACATTTAAAGAGTATAACATACAAAATAAAACGAAATACCGTTTAAAATTTAGTATACTGTAATTCAACGATATTATTCGAGGGTTAAAACTGATTTTTTTTTGTCAGGTATCAATCTTTTTCATACTTGCGCTAAAAGATCGAAGTTTTCTTCTTATCGAATAAATGATCTAAAACTTTTTGAGCAGTGGTGTATAAAACACGAAGTTTCCTTGGAAAATCTTTATGCATAATGGATATCCGTTATCCAGAAAATTATATAATTTATCCAGGATAGATCACTCATGCGACTCCAAGCGTAAAATAAGCTCGCAGTGATGCGTTATATACGTTATTGTGCACTGATTATTCTCAATTTTACATGCGACTAAGAGTAATTTTTCTTATAACTTAATTCGCAGAATTTACTTTATTTTATTACAGATAAACAGGAGAAATTTATTTTTGATTCTGTTACTTATTGTAATAGTTGAAATGATTGTTCGATTCTAATTGAACAAATAATCAAAGTTTCAAACTGATTCATGAATCGAAATTCAGGGTAAAATGGATTAATGAATTCTTTACACGATTTTACATGAGAGGCTTTAAAACTACAAAAACATTGAATCAATGGATTCGAAGAAGAATAGTACCGTCTGTTGAATATCTGAAACACCAGGCTTTGATGGAAATAGATTGAATACACAGTTTACTTAACCGTGACTAGTCAATGCAAATCGTCAACACAGTTCTCGCATCTTTAACGATAAAAAATGTTCTTAATTTTAAAATAGCTCTTTTATCATTCAGTTATTCAGTCTTAAAATTAATATTAAATCAATTAAAATTAAATTAAAAATTAATTTAATTAAATCAATTAATTAAAATTTAATTAAAAATTAATTTAATTGAATTAATTAATTAAAATTTATTTCAAAGACATTAATATTTATTTCACAATTTATTTCTATTCTGAGAAGAAAATTGAATTTTCATTGAGACAAAATCAATTTATTTGCTCATCCACTTAAACAATTAAAATCTGTCCTTTAAAAAATACTTGAAATATTAAAAATATTATCATATTTAAAATATTTAATAAATTCTATCGTCATACTTAACAAATATTATCTAAAATTTATAGGTGACATGCCAGGATGAAGACAGCACTCAATGCATGCCAAAACAAGCTTTCCTAGCTCTATTGCGCCATCCGGAAGTTAGTTCGAATTTAGCTGCTTATTCTAGAGCAGCAAGAGTAAGTGGAGATGCAAAAAGTCGCAATGATATGGCACATCTGAGAGCTCTAACCGAAGAAGGCGACGATTCGGAGATCTGCGTACCTGGTCGGGTTTATTTGCAACTGTTGAAGGATCCGGTTGTACGTGGCGATCTCAGCATTATTCTTAATGGAAGAACGCAGAAGTTACCAGATCTTCTGGGACGTTTGCTCGATGATAGCGATGATATCGACGCGAGGGAATTCTTGCCCGAATCTCAGAAAAGAAGCCTAGCAACATTGGCTAAGAATGACGATCTACCGATTAGTATTCACGATCGCGTTGTTGAAAATGAAGATGATGAAGAGAAGAGGGCTGTTTCGAGGTATATAATTCTGTTCAATTTATTGAATTGGTGCATGAAATGTTTTGTAATCGAAATTTGAATTTGAATGGTGGATTAGTATCATTATTCGATCAGTTTTCTACAAATTAAGTGTATTAGATATTATAGAAGTTTACGATATTAATATCTTAAACATCAGTATCTTATTATTGAGTACTATGTATAATCAGAGTATCACAATATGTATAGTTTTCTTATATGAATTTAAATTTAGGAAACGCGAAGAAATCTGAAAATAAAAAAAGAATTACCTGCAAGTATCGATTTATTAATTTCTTGCTAATCATTATTCGAAAAATTGACAAATTTTACAATGTACGAAATTAAAACTAATTTTCCTATTAATTCCTCAAACAGCGAACAATCAGGGCAAAACGATTATCTCCCACCAAACGGTCGTTCAGACCTACAAGCTTTCACACGAGATTATCTAATGGAGAAACGAAACGTTGGCACTTTGGCTCGAGATTTCGCATTGCCACCTGGCAGACGTAACATGGCATCGCTAGTTCATGATTACGATCAGAGCAAGAGTAATAACAAAGAACCTATGATACGTTACAACGGAAAAAGGAACGTCGCTTCCTTGGCGAGAACGTTTACTCTGCCTCATAATGGGAAAAGGAACGTAGCATCTGTAGCCAGAGATTATGGACTTCCTTATGGGAAAAGATACGTCGGTTCCCTAGCTAGGACAGGTGATTTTCCTGCCAGAAACCAGAGGAGTGTCTCATCTTTGGCCAAAAATTCCGCTTGGCCAGTTTCATTAAAGAGAGGTGTTCTTCTGCCTGGAAGCGTGATCCTTAGGACCCTCTCCCGTCATGGTAGATCGATGGCAGACGAAATGAACGCAAGGAACGACCTGTTGGATCTTCAGGAACTGAGTAATCTGGAACAGAATCAGGAAAACGATTACGAAACAGCGGAGGAGAAGTTGAACGATTCGTTGGCGAAAATTGAATCGAACGTTAGGAGATCTAAAAGACAGATTGGATTCTCCGATGAATACCCTTTGCCTGTTATGCAAAATACGAACGTTTTCGATTATGAAGAGATGATGGAGGCACTCAGTGGACAATATCCGAATGCTGAGAAGAGGTTCATGGGTGAGTGTACATATTTATTTCTTTATAGCTTAGAGTTAGGAAGTTTAGGAAATTTTCTTTTTGAAGATTCATAAAACAAGAATGTTAATTATTTTGAAGAAACAATACGTCACTGATGAATGATTCTAAACGATAAAAGAATCTTGATAAGTCAACAAAATGTTAAGACACAAAGTACATTCATTTTCCAACGCGGAACCCAACCACCGAAATAGCAATTCCTTCTCGTTTTCTTTCCAACAACGCATCTCATCCTTGCAACGGGTTAGATTAATAGAATATAACGGCATATGAATAGAACGGCAATACCACACGCTATGTCTCCCATAAGTACCCTTATGCGCACAGATGAAAGTAGACCTCGACTTGTTCGAGGGAGAGTATTTCATATCGTCGGGAATAGACATGTCAACCGCGTAGTAGTTGAACGTGAAAGTCAGAGATCGAGCGTAAATCGAGCGCAATCTGTGAATGTCAGAAACAGGTTCTGCACTGGAGATGCAGCCAGAGGTAGACCAGTTCGGCTACCCGGAAACGTTTCAAGCGAGTAAAAGACACATCGGAGCCCTGGCACGTCTTGGTTGGCTTCCAACCTTGAGGGTCGCGCGATTTTCGCGCTCACCTCGGTATCTAATTGGCAGGTCAGACCATTAGGTTCTCACCTGCTCCGTCATTTTAGGGTAATTCCGGAAGAGATGGACCTTGTTGTTAAAAAGAAAAAGAACATCTTAAACTTATATGTTTCAAAGCCATTCAATATTATACTTGTCCATTTGTGTATCATATAGTGAACAATTTATTGCAAAATTATCATGCCACAGTATTATCATAGGTAGCTATCAATATTTCAGTATTTTAGGTTCCAACCTCCCCTTATTATTACGGGTAAGATGGACCACTTTAACGTATTGTTTAAATTGTAATTAACCGGAAATCTCCTTAAATTTACATGTCTAATCTAATCTCTTGCTAGAAATTGAAATATCGATCTTTGTCCAAATTTTATAGAGGGTGGAACGTCAAATTTACGAACATGTTTCAGTACATAACGAAGTAGTTGTTAATGACGACAAGCTTGAGAACCTGGTCCGTCTCTCCCGATGGTCCATTTGAATATATCTCTCCTATGTTTCTTTGTGTCTCTCTCTCTCTCTCTCTCTTCTCTCTGTTTCTCTTTCTCCTTCCTCTTTGTACTGTTCGTCATTTTCCTCTCTTATCACGCTGTGTTGTCGCAAACATCTACGCCCGAATGAAAGTATAAAAAAAGGAAACGAATGTGGTCGAATATCGGAAATATTTGAATATATTTGGGAGAGGGAAATCCTCCGGATCGTAGAAAATGCAATGACCATTTTACGCCAAACGTTCGCCAATATGACATCTTCCACTTCCACTTCTTCTAATTCTACATGGATCGTTCACGGTAGTTAAATAGCAAACTGCATCGTAGGTGTTTCGATGTGGTGCATCTATCGATGTTATAGAACTTGCGATTCGATGCTGCGACCAATTTAGAGCGCTGATATGGTAGATGTTTTAGATTGACTGGGACATAATAATGTTATAGATATTCTAGCACGGACGATCGATCAATAGATAATTTTAGATAATAGTCTTAGAGTTGTCCTTTGTTGGAATAACGTTGCTGTATCCGTATGAGGGTTATCTATCTGAACAAGTATTCTCGGTTTATGTTAATCAGTAATTGATACAGTCGATACATTAATTTCGTAGGGAAATGAAAGAACTGTAAATATTATATGATTATATAAGAGCAGAATATTTCTATTAAGAAAATATGTATCTTATTTACATGATCTCTGTAATCATTCTAGCATCGTATTTTCTCATTTTCTAAAACGGTGAAGTGTAAGTAATTTTTCAATTGTCTTGTCAGAAGAACAATGAATATACTACAATAGATTACCCTATTCTCTATCGTTTATTCTGTAGACAGACAATGTTTTATTACGAATGGTGAATTTATGTATTTTACTCTTTTGTTTTTTAAATATTTTTTATAGTTGTTTCGTGTTGTCGATACAAACATGTATATCGGAGACTTCCGCAAAAATTCAAGTTCTATCGTTAAAACATTGTGTTGTCTTTAATGTTAAGTAGTTAAGTGTTAAATATTAGATATGTGTCGTGCTGTCAAATTTCTTCGCTCATCGAAACTTCGTTTCTGTCAACGAACAACTTAAGTGTCTCATACGCTTATATCTGTAAAATTTTTTATGCAGCGACTAACCAATAAGTGGTATAAGCTATTATGCAAATACAACGAAGGCCTACCATTGTGTTTGTTGTTTCCTTAGGTATGGCAATATACGGGATGCACGCGAAAAAATGATACCCCAAGTAGGAGAATAAAAATGTACAACTAAATTTCTTGAGAATGTACACTGTAGCATATATATTATTATATATAATTATTACGATAAATGTATCATAAATGTGCAATTACACTTTCCCAAAATTCAAATCGATTGATTTTTGGACAAAAAAAAAGATTCACCTCTTGTGTTGTTTTTACAACTGCAATCCGTATTTAGTGATATCAATGTCTCAGCGCTGTGTAGCGTGTAATAACGATAACTCTATGTAGACTATATGTGCTATATAGACTAGTAACTTGCAGTGTAATTAGGGAAAAACTTCATTTCGCGATTTGACACGAATTTTGAATCATGTATTTTAGGGAGAATCCCGCAGATGGGACCTCGTCCGACTACTCCTCCAACACGTCAAGGTCGCTAAGACCTAACTTCAACCCAAGGGCACGCTACGTTCAAGCCTTGCACGAGGATTGTCGACACGGCTTCGAAAGGTTTCTCCCCTTACCGACTATGGGTAATTATTTCCATCAGAAACTTCCAAGCACGCTGCGATCTAAATCGTCGTAAACTGTTCCCTCTTCTAAATTACCTGTTACTCGATAGATGTCGATGAATTAGTTACTTTGTTCACGCGTTTGCTCGTACATCTCTGGAATTGAATAACAATTATTAAACACTTCGCTTTGAGAAACGAATTTTATCTAGGAATATCCGATATTTGCCTGTAACTGGCAAGCGAAAAATTTACAGGTAACTTCTTTCTTGTTCTCAGTTAGCTACTGCAGATCAAACTATTTTCGAATTGAATTTACGAATGTATATGGGGCGCGCCATTCCCTGTGGTTTTGACAGATTGCAAATGACGATAATTTCTGAAGATTCAGAAAACAATTAGATTTAATTCTCTCAATTAGTATCGTGTCGTAAATGATATACAGGAATTTAGTTATTTTTAAGTTAATTTTAACTCTTATCATTTATCATGTAAGATGTGGAATATAAATTCGAATTAGATTAGTAGTCTAAGATTGAACGATCTAGTTCAAATTGTCGCGATTGTTATTTACGACTTGAAGGTACTAGTTGAGATTGAATGTCGAAGCTATAATCTAAGAAAATTTACAAAACTGTTGTATACAATGGACAATTGGCATTGTATTTATTATTACAGTATACTGCGCTTAAAAGTTTTTCGTACATCAGTAATTATCAACGTTTGACTAACCTAAAACATCGATTAACTAGCTTTGTTAATTTTTATTAAATCTTTTTCACTAGCAACCAAAGATTTGATAAAGTGAATTATTTACGCTTCCTATCGATGTGTAATCTGACATCTGACAGTATTTTATAATATATACCTACAGGTAAAACGACTTTATATACTGTATTTAATTTAGTGCTTAATGCCCTAAGCGTACGTTTAAGAGAAAATAGCAAGTCAATATGAGATAAAATTCAGAGTGATGTTCAATTTTTTACGAAACGTTTAATAGAGTACGAGTAAATTAATAAACATTGATTATTGCAGTAATTTATATCGCGCTCAATCATGTTTATTAGTTTGGAATTTTATAGGCTCTTTCATTTTAACGAGAATACAAATATCATTTGCAAAATACGATTTCAATAATTTCATTTATTTCAAGAAGAAATATTAAAAATGTTAGAAGAGGAACAAAATTGTACGCTGCTCTAATAGTACTCACTTAATCTCGAATCTTAACTTTCATATTCACTTCTCACGCTGTTTATGTTAAATTAAACATGCCATGTCTTTTCAATATCTGACACGACTTCTATTAACGTTTAAGGGACTTCTTCCTCAAATATGTTTTCCTTCAAAATTAATGTAATTAGACAATAACGAGCGACAATAATCTTAACAGTTCTGTAATAATAATATGGAATGTATCTGATTCGTAAAGCTATCTACTTAGATATATCTGTTCTGCGATGATGTCTTAAACCTTAGACGAAGCAAAATTTTAAATAGTCTTAATAACATTTAATAGATATCGATATCTAACTTTTGATAAGTTAACGATAAACTTCCAAATTAGTTATTAAATTTATTATAATTCTATCTACACTTTGAACAAATGTAGTAGTAAGTTTTTGTCACTTACATTCAATGCATTTACTTTGCAAGTACAGATATATTCGTAAGTATATTCGTTAATTTTAGTATAATAAAATTAACAATCAGATAGGGTTAGTCTCGATGGTCTGAAGCATTTCTGTTCTCATCCGAGTTTAAGCAATTCATTGTTCGATTGAGAAATGTTCGCCGAGTCTTTGGTGATTTTTGAGATATTTTCATTCGACTATTTCTACTACAGCCGCGGTTTAGGACAGAATGAAGGAAGCCGTGACGCGATCTTCGACGTATAGCAGTAGTCGGTGTAAATTCTTAGTGCTCAGGGCTTGCAGGCTCGATAGTAATAACGCAAAATTCAGCTTTCTTTTGTCCATGATACATGTTCAGTACTTATCGATAGATCATTGTGTAATACGTGTATGTTAAATGTAAACGCGCGGTCGGAAAGAATTGTGGTGTAATTCCGAGTCGATCGACATCAACGATTTGTCACTAATGCGAATGGTGTGTACCATTGTTCGATCGTCATCGATTTTATGAGAATGTATTGATGTGTTTGTCTAGACAATAACGAGTAAACGAGATGACAATAAAACGATAATAATAAACGATGAAGTAAAAGAACCTTCAATTCAATAATTCTTTCACTTCTTTATTTTAAGATTCTCTCTTTTGTTATAGATGTGAAATCAATCTTTATACGCAGCAAGCAAGAAAATCCCATATTTATGAAAGTTCCATGCTTTAAAATCTTATAAATAATTTTCTATTCATAAGATATGCTCCAATTTCCTTCGATGAAGAAAGTACATAAATATTCTTACAAGCGGGATTAACTTGCTTTATTATGCTACAAAAGCAAGTGTAATAAATATCTCAAGTGCCACGTACATCTTGTTCTGGTATTGTGTTTTACTTTTATATTTGATCGTTGTTAAAGTTTGTTATATGAATAATGATCTGATCACGTGTGGCCTACCTGAAGGCATAGGATTTAAGGAGATTAAAGATATTCCAACGGCAGAATGATGGAGCTACACTTTCTTTGTGAAATGGATTTCCTTATTTCATGGAGACACATGGGTATGTATGCATTAGTAGAAGCTTACTTTAACTTTCATCATCAAGTAATATTTCGTCTTGAATTTCGTATGGAGTGAATTATATTTTATTTCTTATATCCAGGAACAATGGTATAGAGGATGTTCACAGAGGAAAGCACTCGACACAAGAATTAATAAAATATTTTCTTTACACATCTACAAATATACTTCGTACATGAGTGTCACGTATAATGTTAGAAATAGAAAAATATATACATCGACTTATTTACAAAAATAGACTATTTTAATTATGAAATTTTCCAGTAAAAACATTCATCTTCTTTCTTTATCTAATTAATGAGCAATTGCATCCTTGTACTTAAAATATTTCAATACTTTCTACATCACACTTTCCTATTAATTTACGTCACTGCTAAAAACATAGCAAATGATTTATTCGATATGTATTACAAAATATTAAATTTTCTTTAACTAACGATTTAATAAATAATTTCTTTTTATATTTTACAAATTATTTTTTGATCCTTACATGCATAAGATTGTCTAAAGGCTCATTTAATTGCCTATATTAATACTGTCTTAACAATATTAAAAAGTCTATTGTCAGTCATGTTAGAGAACCAAATATTAATTAATATTTTCTAAATATTTACTCTATCAAAAAGTTATCATACTGAATTTTAAAACTGTCCTACGTCTTATATTTTTTCCCTCTGATCTTCAGGTTCATTGAGATATCTCGATTGCTCAGAAGAATTGCCGAGAAAATGGGCGGAGAATCGGAAAGTTTTGCAAGAAAGCCATCATGCGGAATGAAACGTCGATCGATAATCCAACTTTTACTAATGCCCATGCAATCATCGTCCGTTAAAATATGCCGCCCACGCTTCGATGATAGTTCAACTGAGCGTGTTGGGAATAATCGTAGCCCTGATCGTACCATTCCGCCGCCGATGCAGAATTCCCAGTACCAGAGGACGGTGTAGCAGCATGACTCGCGTGTGAGGAATGCTGATGACTCGAATGACTCGACGTGTATTCACTTTGGAAGTGATTGAACTGTCCCCAACCGAGTTGCGCCCTGGACCAATCGGTGTTGCCTGAAATTTGGACGACGTCGTTATTCTCATTATCGCGCTTCGACAAGAACTAAAATTACGTGAGTTTTTTGGAATTTTGGATTTTAAACATTATTATAAATTATAAATACCAATAAAAATAAAATAAACTTTCCAGGTGTAGGACAAAATATTAACAACACTTTAATAATGTAATAACATCCAACTTGCCAGGGTTATGAGAGAGAGTCGTCGGTGCCCCGTGTGCAGCAGGAGGTTGAATCGTTGGTACCTGTCCCAGTTGCATCGCGTGCCCCTGTAAGGAACTTAGATGTCCTGAAATCGACACTGCGTGTCCTTGAAGAGCACTGCTGATCGTGGAAGGCACTTGAGCCACAGACGTGGTGTTGGGTATCTGTGCATTGGTCCCTGGAACTTGATGAACAGCTGCACTCGCTTGTTGGAGTGTCGTTGGACTGTGGTGTAACGTGGTTGGTACTTGAGTTATTCCTGGTGGCATTTGAGATACTTGTGGTATTTGTGCAAGCTCGTGGCTCGCGTATTGACAAGGTGTCAATGGTAATCCCGTTACCGAGTGAGCTATACTTCCTGCGTGTTTTCGTAGTCGTGCTCTGCGATTGCTGAACCACACCTGAAATTAGAAATGCTTCAGTTAATTGAGATATCGAGTATTTAATACATTTTTATGCAATATATTGACAGAGTATACAATTTCTGAGCATAGTGATGACTGGATCGAATTTTTCTATATTAATTTAAGATTCTCCCTCTGTTTCATTGTATAATGCAATCAGCAACGAATAACTAACTTTCACTTGAATCTCTTTCAAAGTGAATTATTTATTTCACATATGTCAGGCATTGTATGGTTGAATACGCATTTTAGTAGACATTGACGTTGAAAGGATTAATTGACAGGATACTCGACAAATGGCGTAAAACTCACTTGAATTCTTGCTTCTGTGAGACCAGTTCTCTGAGCCAATTCCTCTCTAGCATAAACGTCCGGATACTGAGCACGCTGGAACGCGGTCTCCAATTGTTCCAGCTGTTCTCCGGTGAATGTTGTTCTGCTTCTTCGTTGCTTTCGCTTCAGAGGAATGCCAGGTTCACTCTCTGTATCGGATTCATCGCCGCAACGACCTATGAATCGTCGAATTATTCTTATTATCTTATTTACCTTAAGTTACGTGAATTAGTTTCGAGTCACGATACGCTTTTATGGCTAATTAATCACGTTTAAGTAATGGAGTAAATGATACAGCTATTCTGTCAAGTATGTGAGAATAAGATGCTGCCTGTGAACTTTCTGATTGAGTAGTTAATTAATTGGTTAACTGATGATCGATTGATTAGTTGATTAACAGATTGCGAATATTCATGTCAATCTACAATTTTATGATAAATGGAGGTAGAATTTATGACAATAAATGGAATTTTTCTCATTTCCTTCTATTCACATGACTCTTTTATTTTTAATTTAATAATAGATGTTATCTAGTATTTACAATCAATCATTCCAACACATTGATTTCTCACAAATCTCTTTCTGAAACATCTCCCTGGAAGTGTACCCAGAACTAGAAGATCCTTATTAACCGTCAATTCTAACGCAATCGCGTAAAAATTTCTGCTTTCTTCGGAACCTCCTTTCATCAACCAAACCAAACGCACAACTGAAAACATTCGAGATGTCTTTTCTTTCTGCATTCGATACTCGAACCGATCTGCCGATTTTTATATCCTCTTACTAGTCATTGTGTCTTGGTGATTCTTAAACTATCTTCAAACATTCTCTTCGTATTTATTTGACCAAATAATAGGAATACAAATAGCTCGTGCGTCTGTTTCTCTGAATGGCGGTAAAAGGCACAAGAACGTGTATACACCTTTGTAATAATATATAACAATGTACAGCTCACGAAATAAGCCAATAAGGATGACCATCGCGATCGTTCGGGGTAAGAACAGTTTGCTCCTAAGTCGACTCTCTATTGTATCACCCAGTGTCCATTATCGTTCAATCGAGCGTCCAGAAACGAGGAGGGCCATTGTGAGATCGAGGATTTCACCTCTGTCTTTCTTTACTTCTTTACCTCCTCTCTCTTACTTTATCTTCTTCTTTTTACTTTATTTACTTCCGTCTAGGCAGAAACTCTTACGGGACCAGATTTTGAAATTTGGCGAATCCAAAAAGAGATGTAGATAAGTACGTCTGTGTGTGTAACTACTTGCTTTTTAATTTCATGACAGTAGATATGTTCTTTAATTTCTGATTAAATGTTAATGATAATGTTATGTGGAATTTGTATTATTTACAAGAATATTTAACAGAGCGATAAATCTTAATTGTAAATTAAAAATTCTGAAACTTAGTATAATTTAATTTTAATTTCAAAGACGATGTGTAATGTTTGATGATTTAATCTTTCTGATAGTTTATAGATTTAAGTCTAATACTATAGTATTAATAATACTTTTTGTAGCTTTAAATAATGGTAAGAAAAGCTCAATTGTTGAACTAACTTTATACGGAGATTGCATAGGGACATAATCCATGAAGTATTAATTTTAAATCATTATGCTCAGCAGTGGCTCAATTAATGTGAGTTAAGAGTTAAATATAATTTAACAAATATTGAATATTTTTTTTATATTGTATAATGTGCAATTTGTATGTTTTTACATTTTTCAATGTACAAAATGATAAAATGTATGCAAAAATATTTCAATAAATGTATAAATGTTCCCAATGTAACTGTGTACTTTTTGATAAACCTGAGAACCTTTCAAAGACAATTTTGCTTCATTTTTTTTCAGCATGCTCAAGAAATCGTCGAGAAAAATAGAGCTGACGGTCTGATACGGTCGATTTCATCTTTAATCGTTTCGTATGCTCTTTTCGCTAGTTCCATGACTGTAAAAATAAGGACGTCTGTTATGACAAGAAATGTCTAAATAGCCCTGATGGGGATAACCTTTACCGATGTTTGCCTACCTGAGGATCTGTTTCGTGAAGCGGAATTAAATAGCGTAAAAGCTGGAAGCGTGCTTACAGTTAGTAAATTCATCGTATTGGTACATACCATACAATATAAAATAATACAAAAAATTTATAAACATATGATACATATATAATATATATGAAATTAAACTACTCGAAAAATCGTGGAACCACTCATGCGTAGCAATTGTCAATAACTAATTATTTATGTTAGAATTCTTGTTAAAAACTATGCATTGTCTGTAATCTAATCTAATCTTTATTCTACGATTCCTAGACACGAACCTCTTCTAGAAATCGAATAATTAATAAATATAAATTGAAAAGTGCATGTATAGTTGTCACGTGATGTTGCTGTTCTTTTCTATACTCGAGTGCTGCCATCTATCGGAGTGGGAAAACTAGGACTGAAAACTTGGAAATGTAACAGGAACATAGGATATAGACAGAGGTATCTCGACTGCTGTTAGACAAGAAGCGCGATACTGTGCAAAAAGGATAGATATACGTGACGTAGCAGAAAAGGAGGGCACTATCAAACGACAAGGACGGACATATTTCTTTTTCTAATCTGTTGAATATTCACTAATTACTCGATTTTCAGAAACAATTGGTGCACCTTTGGGATAACGGAATAAAGTGCAGATCTTAAGCAACATTCCTATACAGTTTTTGCTACAATTTTTTGTTTAACTAATTAATTATAAACGATTCTTTCAACAAGTGCCTGGGCCTACGCGTGACTATAATATGCATGACTAGAAATTTTCATTAGTAATGAGCTTTTGCAAGATTACAGCTCATTATTTGCAATCGTGGAAGCTTCCTTAGACTCTGTACTCTCTATTCCATGTACAAAGATTATTAATTAACTATCTGTTAATCCAAATTATGTGAAAAATCATCGCGTCGGTTCTCCGTAGTAACGTAGCACGACGGACTGTCGTGCAATAATCATTAATAACTGTTAATTTAAGCAACAATTCCGATACAAAACAATATGTGAATGTCGCTTTTAGTCTGGCTTTTCTTCCAAGATTCCAAAAGTACACGATTTCCATCTAAAAATCAAGTAATCAATAAATGTTCGATAAATTAGACGGAGATGTACATGTATCCTTGATCACGTGATGTTGCTGTTCTTTTCTATACTCGAGTGCTGCCATCTATCGGAGTGGCGAAACTTGGACTGAAAAGTTGGAAATGTAACAGGAACATAGAATATAAACAGAGGTAACTCGACTACTGTTAGACAAGAAGCGCGATACTGTGCAAAAAGGACAGATACACGTGACGTCATAGAGAAGGAAGGCACTATCGACGGACAAGGACAGACATATTTCTCTTTCTAATCCGCTGAATATTCACTAATTACTCAATTTCTAGAACGAAATCATGCACTTTTGAAATCATGCAATAAAGTTCAGACTACAAGCGACATTCACATATAGTTTTGTATCGGAATTGTTGCTTAAATTATCAGTTAGTAATGATTATTGCACGACAGTCCGTTACTACCGATCATACTGGAGAACCGATGCGATGAATTTTCGCATAATATAGATTAACAGATAATTAATTATTAATGTTCATGCATGGAATATAAAGTACAGAGTCTAAGTAAGCTTCTATGATTTCAAATAACAAGCTTTAATCTTCCAAGAGCTCAATACTAACAAAAAATCGTAGTCATGCATTGCGTAAGCCTGGACACTTGTTGAAAGAATCGTTTAGAATGGTTTATGATTAATTAATCAAACCAAAAATCGTACCCGAAACTATAAAGGAACGTTACTTAAGGTTTATACTTTATTATGCAAATCCAAAAGTGCACGAATTGTTCCTGAAATTTAAATAATTAGTGAATATTCAATAGGTTAAGGAAAGAAATATGTCTGTCCTTTTTGCACAGTATTGCGCTTCTTGTCTAACAGTAGTCGAGATACCTCCGTTTATATTCTATATTCCTGTTACATTTCCAAGTTTCCAATTTTCGCCACTCCGATAGATGACAGCACTCGAGAAAAGAACAGCAACATCACGTGACAAGGATACATGTACTTCTCCGTCTAATTCATTGAATATTTATTAATTACTCGATTTTTAGGTGGAAATCATGCACTTTTGGAATCTTGGAAGAAAAACCAGACCAAAAGCGACATTCACATATAGTTTTGTATGGGAATTGTTGCTGAAATTAACAGTTATTAATGATTATTGCACGACAATCCGCCGTGCTACGTTACTACGGAGAACCAACGCTATGAATTTTCGCATAATTTGGATTAACAAATAATTAATCAATAATCTTTGTACATGGAATAGAGAGTACAGGGTCCAAGGAAGCTTCCACGATTCGAAATAACGAGCTTTAATCTTGCAAAACCGCATTACCAATGAAAAATCGTAGTCGTGTATACTACAGTCACGCGTAGGCTCAGGCATTTGTGAAAGAATCGTTTATAATTAATTAATTAAACAAAAACTCGTATCCAAAACTGTATAGGAATGTTGCTTGAGATCTGCACTTTATTCTTTCATCCCAAAGGTGTACGAATTGTTTCTGAAAATCGTGTAATTAGTGAATATTCAACAAATTAGAAAGAGAAATATGTTTGTCTTTGTCGTTCGATAGTGCTCTCCTTCTCTACCTACGTAACGTATGTCTGTCCTTGTCCCACAGTGTCGCGCTTCTTGTCTAACAGTAGTCGAGATACCTCTGTTTATATTCTATGTTCCTGTTACATTTCCAAGTTTTCAGTCTCAATCCGGTAGATGGCAGCACTCAATTACAGAAAAGAACAGCAACATCACGTGACAAGGATACATGTACTTCTCCGTCTAATTCATTGAATATTTATTAATTACTCGATTTTTAGGTTGAAATTATGCACTTTTGGAATCTTGGAAGAAAAACTAGACTACAAGCGACATTCACATGTAGGATTTTATATCGGAATTGTTGCTTAAATTAATAGTTATTAGTGATTATTGCTCGACAGTCCGCCGTGCTACGTTACTACGGTGAACCGACGCGATGATTTTTCGCATAATTTGGATTCACAAATAATTAATCAATGATCTTTGTACATGGAATAGAGAGTACAGAGTCTAAGGAGGCTTCTACGATTCCAAATAACGAGCTTTAATCTTGCAAGAGCTCATTACTAATGAAAAATCGTAATCATGCATATTACGGTCACGCGTAGGTCGAGGCACTTGTTGAAAGAATCGTTTATACCTAATTAGTTAAACAAAAAATCGTATCAAAAACTGTGTAAGAATGTTGCTTGAGATCTGCACCTTATTCTTTTATCCCAAAGGTGCACCAATTGTTTCTGAAAATCGAGTAATTAGTGAATATTGTACAGATTAGAAAGAGAAATATGTCTGTCCTTGTCGTTCGATAGTTCCCTCCTTCTCTTCCTACGTCACGTATATCTGTCCTTTTTGCACAGTATTGCGCTTCTTTTCTAACAGTAGTCGAGATACCTCTGTTTATATTCTATGTTCCTGTTACATTTCCGAGTTTTCAGTCCTAATCCGATAGATGGCAGTACTAAAGTGTAGAAAAGAACAGCAACATCACGTAACAAGGATACATATACTTTCCTGTCTATTTCATCTAATATTTATTAATTGTTCGATTTTTAGGTTGAAGTCATGCACTTTTGGAATCGTGGAATGAAATCCAGACTACAAGCAATATTCACGTGTAGTTTTATATCGAAATTGTTACTTAAATTAACAGTTATTAATGATTATTGCACGATATTCCGTCGTGCTACGTTACTGCGGAAAACTGATGCGATGAGTTTTCGCATAATTTGGATTAATAGATAATTAATTGTTAATATATATGCATGAAATATAAAGAGCAGAGTCTGAGGAAGTTTCTACGTTTCCAAGTAACGAGTTTTAATCATGCAAGAGTTCGATAATAATGAAAAATCGTAGACATGCGTCGCGTAAGCCGAGACAATTGTCGAAATAATCGTTAATAACTAATTAAATAAACGAACAATTATATCAAGAACGGTATAAGAATGTTGCTTAAGGTTTATTCTGTATTCTTTGATTCCAAGAGTGCATGAATTCTTGCTGAAATTCAAATAATTAGTGGAAATTCAATAGATTCAATAGAAAGAAATATGTCTATCCTTGTCGTAGACTATCGCGCTCCTTATCTGTCACGCGATATACATCCGTCTTTGTTGCTCGGTATAGCGCTCCTTGTCTAACAGCACTTGAGATACCTCCACGCATATCCTATATTCCTGTTACATTTCCGAATTTTTTGTCGCAGTCGCAGATGGCTCGCAAGAAATGGAACAGCACCGTTGTGCTATTCTATTTATTATCTACTCCGTCTAACTTGTAGAATATTTATTAATTACTTGATTTCTATAAAAGATCCCTATGAAATTTTGAAGTTGCAGAGTAGATCGCAGATTATGTTCGAGTATGGTTTTCGACCGACTTCTAGTGTAGTGCATAATTAATTATTAACAATTGTTACACGCGGTCCTATTATTACACGATAATAATAATAATAATAATAATAATAATAATGATAATAGTAAATTGTAGATAAATTACGCGTAAATTCTAAAAAGAACTTTCAATTGAAATAAAAATAAAAATGCCAGGTGAATTTATTGCCAGGATATACACCTCTGTCTTTCATTCTTTGGCATAGTTACTCGCTAAAAAAAAAATCTTCTCTCGAAGTTTACCAGCTCCTATCATATAATGCCTTCGGAGATATATTATCCTATTGGTTTACCTTCGTGCCCGATAAATCTTTAGAAATGGTAACAAAACGCAGATGACCACAAAGGTGCCGACATTGTGTCATCGGTGGAAAAAGGGAATCCTTTTGCTTGAAAAACGGCGACGAGTCATGTTTTGCCTTTCGGACAGTAGAACCTGTCTTTGAATCGTTTGCCATGCAATGAACAATACCCTCTTTTCCTGCGGTTTTCACTTTGTGCCGAGGAAACGGCACATCCCAGCGACAGAAGTGTGCAATTTGCCTGTCGAATTCCCAGCGGCGGTCTTTTGAAGTGCATCCACTTTCCGAGGGCCGAGTCACATTTGTCAGAATGTGATCCCTACTCTTGCCAAACACCGGCAAATCTTCTCCTCTTTTGATCCCTATTCGCCAGATCGTCAATTTACGCTTTTACGCAAGAAAATTGCGGGTTCTGATTTTCATATTCGTCGGATTATCAATCTTTAGAGATTAGTTCGCTTCACGTGTTTTATAATATCGTATATATAATATATATAATAATATAATAATATATATATATATATATATATAATATAATAACACAGTATGTATAATAATGTGTTCTTACTCTGTATTTGTGTAATACTCTGATTATTCTAACATCGAAAGATGATTTTATTTTGATGATTATTTCTTATTACAGTTGATTGTTAAAATATCCTTTCTACTTCGATTTTCATTCGTTCATTGATTTATAATACTACGAGTCAACTGTCAATTTATAATACCATTAAACACGATTATTAGTTACCCGATTTTTAAATTAAATTCGAAAGAATATTTTGTAAGGTGATTCTCATCGCTATTAGATATTCAGAAAGTACAATCTTGGTCCAGTGTACGCATCCCGATGAACTATGACGATCGTGAATTTCGACGAATGCTGATGATGAAATTCAAATTATATCGTTTATCTATTTTTGTCATCGATTTATGCGATTAATTTTATAATCTTTAAATTAAATTCAAAAGAAAGAAACGTACATTTCCGAATTATGTTCAAAGAGAGATGTTTAACTATCTCTTACATCACATATAAGCTGATCCTCGTCATTGTTAAATATTTAATATTTAATTCAATATCCATCATTATTATTAAATATACAATCGTCTGATATAATAAAGTTCAAATTCGAAGAGAGAATGATCTCAATAAATATTCCTATAAAATATCTAACATTAATTATTATTTTAAAAAAAAGATACAATTACGGTTGATAACTGTAATAAAGTTCCAAATTATATACTTTATCTTTCGTCATTTCATTTTCTCATCGATTTTTTTCTCATCGGTACGACGATTAATTTTATCGAATCGAGTCTCAAGAGTCTCAAAGAAAGAGAGACACAGAGAGAGAGAAAACGATCCCCAAACATTTCTCCAAGATCTTTTCCGATCTTTAATCATTATTAAACATCCGAGAGGTGCGAAACGCGCGCGATCCCGATGATCCGCGGCGGTGAGGCTTTTTAATGGATCGGCCGCGGTGAAATATCGACGAACATTTTTCGGCCTGTCGGGGCTCGACCCGCGGTGTCTCGCCACGAGGTGACAGGAATTTAAACCGGGTGTCCGTCGGCTTTATTGTAAATGCAACTTGTCTCCGAAGCATTCTTCCATTCTTCCGTTTGTCATAGAAGAAATGCGTACGCGGCCGGCAAAGGTGCCGCCAAAGGGATCTCCGGTCCGTTCGTGGGTCCGACGCGGGAAACTTTACACGACGTGCGGGCCCCGGTAGCCTTCGAATCGAATCGACCAACACCGCTTTTCAAGCTTTTTCTCGTCAGTTATCGCTACAACTATACCGAGCTTTTAACATTGTCGCCAAACAGGTGTAGACTCAATTTTCTGCGACATCTTTGTGAAAATATCATACGAACGACGTGTTAGCGAAAGTAGTGCACGGTAGCGATTTTCGATAATTTACAGTAATAATAATAATAATAATAATAATATGAAATTCGACTGTCACGCGCTCGTCGTCTTTCAGCACATTTTAGTCCACTCCTGGTGAAAAGTTGGGCGGTTCTTCCACATCGCGGTCGCGGTTCTTCGTGATCCCATAATTTCCGTCGCGAACGATCGAGGTGGCATTTGAACGAGCAAGAGTTGCAAGCGAAGGTCGCAAGTCTGTAAAGTTAGAGTCGAAGAGTCCTTGCTGGGAACACTACAGGCGTCAAACTGAGAATATATTTCAGTCGCTGCTAACGCATGTAAATAAATTCCATTTGAAAATAAAGATAACGTTTTGATTTCTAAGAGTAATCTAGCATAGGTAGCCTTCTTCTTCTTGCTGAAAAATTTGGTCTTCCTTGTTCCCAATAAGGACAGTTCGATCGTCTCTGAAGTGCGTGCACCGTGCAGAGGAAAGTAACTTCAACTCGCGCGAGTTATTAAACAGTACAAAACACACAGAAGTGTAACAGCTTGCCGTTGACAGTGATACTCGCCCTCCTTCTTCGTTGTCACGGGGAATGGGGAGCGTTGACAGGAAAATAAAACGCGCTCTAAGATGTCAACCGCTTCGCGGCTCATTGTTGGTATTTTGAAGACATTTGTTACCATTTAGGGGACCTCACACACGCTCCAAGACCCCCTAGGATCCGCTGCGAGAGAGAAAGGTGGGACAGGGTGGGCCCAGGCCTAGATTTATAACCTACGAAGGTGCGGCACCTTTTCCGCCATTCAGGCGGCGATTCGACACGCGGAAAGGGAAAGGAAGGCACAGGAAAGCGGCACGACCAGGATGCAGAGCCAGGAACCAACGTCCTTCCCTCGTACGCGATATTTTCATAGGGGTGGTCGCTCGAATTCTCTCATCAGGATTCTCTCGGTCGTTCCACTGATACGATGAATGTTTTGCGCTTGTGCGACGATTGGACCGTGGACTTTCACTCGTCTGTGATTTCCATTTATTATTATCCATTGACGGGAAAGTGAATTTTTCTATTCGAATCTCTTTAGAAGCGTAGAAGGAATACTGAATTCGGCGACGCGTCTCCAAGATATATTGCATTATATTTTAAATAATTAATAATAGTTTAATTGAATTAAACTGGAACTCGATGATTTGCTTTCAACGTTGTTGCGCGTCCACTTGTATTTATTTAGGTAAATCAGGTAAATAGATTGATGTAAATGCAGCGGTAAAGTTCGATATTTCTTTATTTATTTGTTACTATTGTTATAATATAATTTACTTTTTATAATCTTTCAAAGAGTGACAATGGTCAAAACAGTTTCCGAGATACGACTTTTACAGCAATTCTGTACTGTCACGTGTCCAGCGAGTTTAATTGATATATGTAGAACAGATGTAAATAACTGTCGATATAATTATCAATAGGAATGAATACAAATGATAATAATTAACAAAGTAGGACAAGAAGAATTACAAAAAAATTTGACAACAAACGTAATACTTAATATAATATAATATAATATATAATTTAATATATATAATGTTAAATAATTAAATTTAAATTATAATATTTTATACATTTTATTTCATTATTTTCGTTATTTACTTATTAATGTAGAGACTTGGCTTATTTTCTCAAGTGGTGCAGTCACGCATAACAATACAGTAAATTCAGCTAGTAACATGTAGAACTGTATTAATTTCACTCACTTTGAGACAAACTACCTAACAAAATTAAATCAGGCTTCTCGACCTGATGGTTAAGATAAAAAATGGACGCATCGCGCGCTCAATCATTTATTCTATTATTTGTTTAATCGATGCCAGGCAGACATTATTCTGCACTCCCTAAGGAAACATTGCCAGTCCATTGTGGAGTCACGGGTGACTATAATAATTCGCACATAAAATCGTATGAATTTTAATTTAATCTTAAATTATAATATTAAGTATAAAAATATATTACAATATTAATATAATATTAATATTAAATATAAAAATATATCATAATATTATAATATTAAATAATTAAATTCAAATTATAATATTTTATTTCGTTATTTACTTATTAATTAGTATTTTACATTTAAATCCCCTCCGACAACTGTAAAATCGAATATGATGCTTGCAAAGTTAAACGCAAACTTGCAAAGTATCAAAGGCTGCGGTAATTTCTGTCGTATTCCAGCCGCGACTTTCGACTCTTCTCACGGTCGAAAGACAAAGAGATAACGCTCGTCGATGTTCGAGGGCCACGATCAGAAGCTGATCTGCACGACACTGGTTGACGCACGACGAATGCGACGAGGGCCAGTGAATTACCGGCTTCACGCGGGACGATCCCCGAGCCTGTCGGTCGGGTTTACTCGTTGATAGGCACAATCAATATCGGCTCTCGGCCGAGATGAAAAGAGAGGCGATTGGCTGAATAGAACGCGTGAAAAGATGCGTGTAATCAATTAGAGAGGGCCGCGGAGTCGAGAGCAAATATCTCTTTCGTAGCAACGTCATCCTCAAATGTGCTGATCAGCATCCCCGCTGTGAGCAAAGTCCTGTGCGTTTACATATGAACGAGAGGCTATCTCGCGCCGTCTAACGAACCAAAGATAGCGTAGACCGTAGACAGACGATCGCTTGGAACACGGTTGTGAATGGTTAGATAACTTGTCACCTGTGGCGTACGTATCCGTATCTTCAACGTAAAGCAGGTAATAATCGCTCGCTCGCTCGCTTCGAATGATTCTTGTCTCATTTCGTTCTATTTTCGTTCTGTTGTCATCCATTGTCACTTTATTCTATTCTTTTTCTCTCGTTCTTCCTCTTCGATTTGGGCAATTTTTGCTAATATCAAACAAAAGCGTGTGTTACAATCTTTGTCTAGATTTTTCGCAGTTTGAATTTGAATTTTTCGTTTAAAAGTTAAGAGATAAAATACAAAATCACTACGCGTTACGTAGTGGTAAAAGTTCATATTTCAAAATTATCTGAAAGATGAACGTATCGTGTGAAACGTAGTAAAAATGTATATCATGTAGTAAATTATGCGTGAATGTATATTATATAGTAAAAAAATTCATATTTTAAAATTCCATAGGAATTTCAATTTCTCAAACCCTAGCCTCATCTCCTCGCGCAAGGACAAAATAATTATCTTACCAAGTGCAAGTAACATTTTCCAAGCATCCATAAATTCAACGCCGATCGAACCGAAATCAGAAAATGGTACAGAAAAGAGCGGACCGCGCATGGAAGGCTATAATTCATCTTGTTGTCAGCGTTGCCCGCAAGGGATGAAAGAACAGGTCGATGGGACAAGACTGTCAACACGAACGACAGTTCCTTCCCCCGACCGCCATAATGCACTTCTTCAAGTATAATACAAATCAGGGCACGTAGATACTCCCCGGAATTGTAAAGGAGTCACCGCCCAAGGATCATTAACCGCGTGCAAGCACGGTGGTCCCTGTCCACGGTGGAAATCGCGTGCTGGAATTTTAAGCTCGGATATTATAGGCCAGGCTCCGTTTCCGTCTTTTGCCGGGCAAAAGGAAAGAAACTTCAGGCGAACGTTGTTGACTCGAAACGTATTTCACGTATACATACTCTCTAGGATCTAGCTTAAGCGGTTATTAAATTATTTTTCCCTTGATCCTTTCGAGGGATTCTGAAACGACGAACAACGTCAAGTCTCGTTTATATTTATCAGTATAACGTCTGACTTTTACCAATTTACTTTTATAAACGCTCAGGCTAAGTGGGATTTGGTTTAAGTTAAGGGAACGAAAAATTTAGAAAACAAAGCTCAATTTCCGATAGGTGTATCGTTATGGATGGAAGTTTCTTTTCCTAGTATTTGTTCGAATTTTTCTCCGTTACTTTGCAAAATACATCAAAGGAACCGCGCGACGATTAGCCGATTCGCTGGTGGTCTAGTCCTGGTGGGAGTCCCTATTTTTCTTTGGAGGTCTTTCATAATTTTTGCTTCTTCAGAAATTGGAAACTTCTCAGGCCACCAGTTGCCAGTTTGTAAAGTTATATGTATTTGAAATATGTAACTTAAAAGAAAAGAAAAGAATAAAAATCTACTTTCTATTAAATATAAAAAAAACTTGATAAATTATATTATCCTCCTTGTATATTAATCCTCCGCGTACTTAGAAATACAATTTTCAAAATGTTGAAGAAATTCGATCTAAAATTATATCGAGGATATTAAATATAACGATAAAATGAGTAGTCCAAAGAAGGTATGAATTTCTTTGAAATACTCATCGACGCGAAATTAATTACAAAGTACAAACAGATTTCTAAAATGATCCTCCTCTTAACTTTCCTCGACAGTTTTGTATTAATTTCACCATATTATAATTAACACTCTATCTCCTGTGGAGGTAGAGGATCGAAGTTTTAATTAAGTTCGATTAAATGGCGGTCTAATGAAAGACAAGTTTCGTCGTGGGCCGTGGAGATTCGAGGCAAGGGATAAGTCGAGTTGGGAAGTGAAAAGCACCGTATACAGAATGAACAATGGAGAAGTAAGAGAAAGGAAGGCTAGTAAAATCTGTCAAAAGGAGATGCCACGACTCCACTTGGGGATGCAACTTTTCCACTTCGACACACCTAATAGTCCGACGTGTTCTAATCGATTTTCCTTCATCTTTCCATGGTATTTGAAACAATCGAGCTTGTGAGCTAATAGCTATATATCTACTGATATATTTATTAACTAAAAAAAATAATAAAAAAATAAAAAATAAAAGTTTTGTAATAATTACAACTATATAAATATAAAATAATATAATATAAAGAGATCGTAATATAATTTATTTTTTTATTTTTGCATTTCCAAGATATTTATCCGCATCTTTAAAAACGACGAAACTCATCTGCCACTAATAGACATTCTCTCTGTTCTAACAGATATAACGTTCAAGTATTGTACTAAGATATTCGAAAAATAGTGGTTCAACCTATGAAATCTGTACATTGAAATTACTAGAAAATTTATTTTCCATTTCCCTATGTTTATAATACAAACATCTAATAATCCAATGACATAAAAATTTAGTAAAAATTTTATAGCTGATTACAGGGCGATTTTTGTTTGTAGGATTTATGGTTTGTTTTTGTTTGCAAAATAGTACAGATATAACGTTCATTTTCTAAAGAATTTTATATTTCGCAAGTAGTTGTCGATCCCCCGTAAGAATGAATTATGCAGCTGCATTTATAAACCTTGCGAATTGCCAATTCCTAGAAAGTATGCCTCCTAATCAAAGCCAGCAGCGAGCACGGTTTTATGCACCGCAATGATTTATCACTATCATTTTCCTCCATCGTGGCGCAATGCTTGAGCAACGTTTATTGTGAAATTTTTCAAGAACTGTTGAAAACTTGGCTCGCTTGGCTCGATAAAATGGATTAAAGGAAAAAATCAAACAATGAAATTCAATTGAAATGTAACGCGTGATAACTTGCAAAACAAATTATTATTTAAAAAATTCAAAGTTTAAAAAAAAATTAGATCAATAGTCTATGTACTTAGAGAACATTTAAAATAAATTTCAAGACTCGAAGAAAGCCATGTTAAATCGCCCAAAATTATCGACAATTTTTCCAACAAATCTAAAAGAATTCAAAACCAATGTCTAAACTAAAAATTCCTTAAATAACTTGACAGTTAAATTTCCAAAAATTTACACTCGTATCAAACTTCTGGTCCCAATGAACTTCTCAATTATTGCTTTTAAAGCAATTTTCTTCTTACGCCTAGGTATATTTTTACTACGCGTACTATGTTTTGCAACTCCAAATCTCCCACGAACGTCTGAAAATCCTCAGCCTAAGTTGTTCCTCGTTCGAACCATACAGATTCTCATCGAATCGACGAATTCCCAGAGTGTCACGCTTTCCAATTCGACTCGTAATCTCGGCTACTTTTCTCGATCGCAGCCGGTTGCATTAATGTTTTCACGGAGGTACCGTTTCACAGATTACAATCAAACGTGAACCATTACGTGGATCGGCCAGTGTCTCGATTCAGTTTCTCGATCTGAAGGGGATTATGTGCTCGCGTGACAAGGACCGCAACAGCTCGCAGAGCAACGCATTAGATACAACTGACTTGATACCAACGCTGGACAGGCTGTTTCCTTTTTTTTTTCTTTTTTTTCCGACACCGCTCTTTTCCCCTTCTGACACACACAAGCTCCGCTTTTTCATTTGCTCTGCATTCATTTTTAAACCGATGCTTCATTGCGCCGAGAATCACACGCACGCACACGCGCGCACGTTTCTCATATCTTTCTTCTTCGATCGTCTCGATAAGATTCGTGTGATTCGGAGATGATGTTTGTTTGATAACATCGCACCGTTTACTCGTAGATTTATTGAAGATTCTTTTCTAGTAATATTGCTATACTCGTTCGGCGCTCGTTAACGTGACGATATCATGGCTCTACTTATTTAGTCGATTTTATTGTATCCAGTGAATTTTTATAATCGCGACACTTGCTGATTATTGAGCGTCGACTGGGAAGTACAAAATTCACTAAACGTCAATATCCTCTTTGTGTCCTTAATTGAATCATTTTCAAACTCATTCAAATTTAAAAATTCCCAGACGCGAATGTACAACATAAAAATTAACAATTGCGATGAGAATACATTTGCGAAATGAGGACAGCAAAAATTCTTAGAATCCTCAGAATTCCTAAAGATTAACAGAATTTCATTTCGCGATGCAAACGCGAATCAAACGAAAACTACTTTGCTAAGTGGAAAAGAGGTTGCGGAAATTAGAGATAGCGAAATTGCCACAATTTCTAATCGTAAAAAACTCTTCGTCGAAATTCAGAGAACTCTACCTCGTGATGCGAATGAACTAAACAAAAGAAAGTGAACGATTCGAGATTTTAGAGCGCAACGTGTTCTGTCTTCTCTGGCCCCGATTGCCAGATTGGTTAAATCAGTGTCTTCTAATTCTCAGTGGTGCGTCGATCATCGATACAATCAATAAATCTGATTGTGAATCACTTAGTGCGGCTAAGTTGCTCATCGGCCCGGTTGATTCCGATTACGTAGGAAGTCGGAGGTGGTGTAAAGGATCAGAATGTGTATATGCATATGTATGTATAAGACAGAGAGGAAGAGAGACAGGGATAGAGAGAAGGAGAGGGTGGGTAGGACCCATTAGGCTAATCCCTCGTCGGCGGCCTCGACCAAAGGAACGGAATAAGAAGGAATGAGAAAGCCACAGGCTACGTGTCATTCCTGCTCGCCTGCCGACACCTATACTCGGGCCGACACCTTCGTGGCCGAGCTATATGAGTATATCCGCTCAGAGGTGCTCCCTATCACGACTCCTCTCTCTCTCTCTCTCTCTCTCTCTCTCCTTCTCTCTCGTATTTCCATCGCCATCCGCGATGGAATTTGTCCATTGTCCTTTCTCTCGTGTCGTAAATCTATTCGCGAAAAATTCATTTGAATGTTAATCCTTCGCGTTACTATCTTACTATCCCGCTATAGTAACTTAATTAAAGGGTAACAATCGAGGGAGAGTTTGAGACGTAAGATTTGAGTGCGAGTTTTTCTAAAAGTTTCGTCTAAATTTACTGTCACGCGATGGAACGTGAAACGTGATGACTTGACTCGATGATTGACAAAGAAGATACTGACGATATACCTTTTCTATTCTTTAGTTTCGCTAATCCCTGGACGATTCTTAATATCTGTCGGATCGATTCTTGATTTAGTTTCCTCGTTACACATGAGTAAATAACTACAATTTATCGATAACTCTTCTTGATTACAATTATCTACTCCATTACGTTAGAATTACTTACTTATTTGAAAGTTTGACGATTGTTAATCGGTTGGTAATCATTCATTTGCTACAGATATTGACAAAGCCCAGACGTTGTTAATGTTTCAAATATCTAGACGGCATCGCGAAATGAAAAGTGCGTTGTTGCTGTAACACAAAACTCATAAAAATGGAAATTAACCTACCAAGTGTTATTTTAATAAAATAATATAAAAATTAAAGCCACATGTCGTCAAACAAGTTATTCCTTCAATTCGTTACAATTTGTTGACAAGCGGTGAAAAACAATACAGACCGAGATGAAATCGAGAAAGAACAAGACAAATGGAAATAAATACACAGCAAGGGTATCTAAAATTGACGGATGCTAATCCTCTGCTATCGAACGTGCCTGTTTAGGGCAGGCGGTGTAATTCGGATCTAATGATCGTTCAACCCCGGCGATGATTAAACGTGATAATTACCGAGCGTTTCACCTGCGCGAGATCGCGATCTACAAGGAAGAAGTTTGATGGATTAACTTTTAATTAAAAGGTATTAAACATTAACGACGGTCATTTGCGGGATCGATGAATGCCTGAGCACGGTCTCTATGCCGATGGATATCTCTAATTGAGGGGTTCGGTTTTAAAGCGGCCCGCAACACTTCGTTCAGGAACGCGTCAAGAACAGCCCTCGACGGCTTTACACCTGTTCCCTTTCGCATTTTATTAACGTTCATACGTTCCCATCTCCCGACATTGCATTTAATTAACATACTTCGACGAATAATTGCAACGGCATCGCCGATACTCGTGTCGTTCGAGTAATTACGCGTCAATCAGTGATCCCTTCCTATCGTGTGTTCCAGATGAATCTTTTTTTATCTCACGACTGGCGATATGGCAATTATACGAAAATAAATCAACTCAAAACCAAATTGATTTTCTCCGATTTTTGTTCTCGTCGCGAAGGCTATATATCGTGTCAGAAATAGTATACGAGAAATTGCTACTTGTTACTCTGAATTGTGTGTAAAGTAAATTTTGAATAGTGGTATTAATTAATCGTTCCGCGTCGCGTGTAGTTTAAAAGTATTTTTGATATTCTAAATAATTAATGTTCTAATCGATCTTCTTCGTCGACGGTACTACTTTTACAATATCGGCGGCGATTCAAACAATCTAATTAGTTTCTTTCCATTTATTGCTACGTTGGAAGTATTTTAAGTGGAATTTTAATTTTAAGGAAAATCATTCAAATTGCAAATCTATCAAATTGTAAGTTACGGATTTTGTCCAAAGTACTTTACATATTTGAAATCTTTTAAATTCTATCAGAAAGAGACGCAACATACTGATATACTCGTTAACAATTTCTGCAACAATAATTATATCTGCCAGAAACCGATGTTAACCACCCAAATTTTTCTAATCAACTTTAATATAATATTGAAATCCATTCCGAAACAAACTAATTAAAACAAAATTCCACCAACGACGATAATGTCAAACGACCTAGAGTTTGCCCTAAAATTCCCAGAGATCTCATTGTCAAATCAATTAAATAATCATCGCTCGAGATTATTTCCAAGAACCCTTCTCGCGACCGCTTAATCTCAACGGGGGGAAAAGAAAAATTCCATTGTCTTTCGGTTCAGGGGCCGCTCTTGTTCGGGACTGTCGAAAGCCAGCACATCGAGAAACTCGTCGTGAAAGTTATTCATCTTGGCAAGGCAAGGTATAGCAAGGTGTCACGGGGGTCCGTAAATGAGCACCACTGCCGACGTGTGGCAGGCGGCCCGTTTGATCTCCGCGGGACCCTCGCAGGGCCTTACGGTCCCTCTGCTTCTCGCCTCTTTCCTCACATTCTCCACAAGATCCACGATCGAAGGATCTAGCCGTTCTTCGCCCACCCTTCTCTCTCTCTCTTTCTCTCTCTCTTTGGCCCGCGTTTTCCTCTTGTTTCCTCTCTAAAAATAAACGCACGTACACGCACATATGCGCGTCCCTTCCCTCCTCGTTCGTTTCGTCGTTCGTTCCTGCTCATTCTGCCTCTTCTCGCCTTCTTCTTCCCGTTTCCTCCCTCGCTCGCGCGGACTATTTTTATTTACGAGACCTCGTCTCTCTCTTCCTCTCTCTCTCTCTCTCTCTCTCTCTCTTTCTCTACGTGTTCGATTCTCTCCTTCTTTCATTCTCCTCCTTTCTCGGCAACGCGCCTGACGGTCCCAACTTTTAAGACTTCGGAACACCTGTATCGCTAATTCCTTCTTGTCTACCTGTATCACTCACGAAAACAAATTCCCGCCTCGTGTCAACGGGCAGCGACGTGTTGTCACTTGAAATCGTAGCTTGAGCACTTGTCGACGAATTTTTCTCTCTTTCTTTCTTTTCTTTTTCTTTTTCTTTTATTGTCCATTGGTGGAGGATTTTGAGTTTCTACTATTTTTCTCTGGGACGCTACTGATTATTCGCGTGTGCGCTGCCGTTAAAAAATTTGGAGCACATTAGGTGGGTTTTAAAGGGATTTCATCGAGTAAGTAAATATTTTACTTACAATCTTACTCTTTTCTGTGAAACTTTAATTAGCGAAACTTTAATTAGGTAATTATATTTGAAGATTGGAGTTGTAATTGTGACACACCTATTTCTTCAGAAGAAGTTTGTTTTGTCTAAAAACTACAAGTTGCTTCAAAATTTTCAGCAACATAAGTTACAGTTCGTAGAGTATTTTTAAAATCGTAGTCGGGGATCATTGGGCCTGCTGTTTAATTCTTTCGAGATTTTGATTAATTTTAGGAGTCAATGATCCTAATTATGAATTATCTGATCCTGTGCATTTAACTCTCTATAATTCTCTACTAATCTTCTACAATTAGAATTTTATCATTAGATTCTACTTTTTATTTTTGGGCAAAAATTTTTTTTCCAAAAATACCGCAATTCTATATCTTTGTGAAATTTCAGGAAACTTAGAAGTACTATCGTTCGATCTTTAACGAGTGAACTATAGCCATTTGGATGCTCCAATTTAAGAGAACCAACAAAAGTCACGTTTCGTATCAACAATGCATCGAGATTGCTAAAACGCAAAAACAAACAGGCAACAATTTTCAAGACCTGAATTCACAGATCCTCGATTCACCGCCACCTCGTTCATCACGCACGTAACACGCTGCGTTTCCTCTCTCTCCGCGCTTCGGGACTCCAAGAAGGAAGTCACGAAAAAAATGGAGGAACTCTCTCTTGGGGGCGAGAGGGGAAGGGGGAGAGTTCACGGATCGCGAACGAAATGAGAAAAAACGAGCAGACGGACGCGAGACGAAAGGAACGAGACGAGGACGAAGGGAAGAGAAGAAAGAGAAGAGGGATAATGCGCGCCCCGTAAGATATTGACACTCCTGTAATCCGTTTGTCGGACGTGTGGGCAACCTGGCTAATCCCGCTCACGCCCACCGAAGATTAAATCCTGAAGGCTTCCCCCGGCTCGTTCTTGGCTAACTTGCCCTAACCGGGGCTTAAAGTCCCGTACACACGCACCGGCGTACGTCAAACTTCGTTCGTAGATACAGCGGAGAGGTTAAAAGCTCTTGATGCCCTCACCGACGATGGATCGGCCGGTGTTTTTACGCTCTCTTACTTTTTTTTTTTTTGCGCATCTCACCCTTGCGATATCGCCTCGCATCAGTACCACGTGTCTTTCTTTTCGCGCGTTTTATTGCTCGCGATCGTTCACTGTCGTCCACCTTTCTATCCGCGTGTTTTTCATCCCTTCTCCCCCCCCCGGTGGAATGAATAATTAACGTCTCGATGACGCGCGATCCTCGCTCGGCGTCGTGAGCAACGATGACGTGCTGGATTTTGAGTTACGCGATCGGAGTCATCGGGAGAACTTTATTGTTCTAATGGAGATTAGATCGTTCTGATTGTTGGTGGACAGGGGAGATACGCGAATAGCGAGACGTTCTTTTGCGGGTTTTGTTTATTTTCTAATTTTCATACACTCCGATAAAATTATTTCAGTTTAGAGGAATAGAAATTGTAATGGAAATGAAGATGATTATGCGGAGAGATTACACATGAAAGGTAATGTTAGTTTGAAGAAACGTTTTTTGATCTTGGAATGTTTAGTCATTTTAGTGGACTGATGTGCAGGGAGATGAGGTAGGAGATGGATGAAGTCTTTGATGCTTCAATATTCACATGACACGACTGTCATTCTTATAAAAGCGAGTATGTTAAATTCTAAGTGAATTGTAAATAAATTTTAATTAGTGTACTCACCACCGCCCAATATACCATCGATGGTGTAATCTTTTTTTCCATCATCACCAGGTCGTCCTCCACGAAGTAATCTGCTGATGGAGCTGACACTTGGAGGATCCGAGAAACCTTCCTGTTTAAACAAAATATTATGTAACAAATATACGAAATTCAAAGGAAAAAGTATCCGATAGAAAACTACGGAAAAAATAAAAATTATGCGTGGGAGTAGAAAATTATTCACTACCCTTAGGATTTCTCAATATACAGTTAATGTATATTCAATGTGCAACATAGTATAATATTCCACGTTTAAGATTTCCTTTTTTTTCCTTTTTTTTATTTCATTTCGATTATTAATTCGCGAGAACAATGCAAGCTCGCTGCCGGCGCGTCGTGGATCGCACTTTGCCTGGCATTTGCGATTTGCAAATGCAGCCTACTGCACTACAATTTCGCGCGATCATTTTCAAAGCAAAATATACATTTTGCGCCGCTGAGATTCTGCGTTATTACACATCGCGCTGCGCACCGTTAGGCGCAAGTATTTACTACGCTTGAATTCTTCGATGGCACGGTTGGATAGATCGTGAATTCTTTTTTTTTTTGCGTGCGAGAGACTAAAAAATGTTACTCGAAAAAGTTGGTAGAATGAACAGATTTGAGAATATGGTAATGAATTTGGAAATGAATCTGAACTTTCTTGTATACAGATAATAATGTAATTTAATGATACAGGTTGTCTATAGGTAATATAGGTAATAATTTAATTTAATAATCTCGATTATTGATAATTTAGGTATATCATTATTGAATTAACAAGTTACAAGTTGTAAGTAAAGTAAAATTTCTAAACGCGGTATTATCTAATTTAAATTTCCGCGACTAATCCGCCAGCTCTGCACTTCAACTCGATATTTTGCAGCGATCCATGATTTTATTCGATGCAAATCGGCGATATCGAGTATTAGCAGAAGTCAATCGTGCTTAATGATCGTTTTACGAGCGTTCGTGAATATGTATTTGCAAACTCAATCTGTTTAATTTTGAGAGAGATCAATGCTTCAATAACGTCGCGTCTATACAGGCCGTGATTACGTTTTATAGACTATAAATGTCGATAAACGGTTTTGCTGGAGCAGAGGCGTGAATGAAGCGAGGCAAATTACAGAGCCTTCGATTTTATAATAGGTAACAGTAGCTCGGTATGAATTGCCCGATTTCTGTGTCTATAAATTTTTCCTTCACCGAACAGATTGAGTTATTATAAAATTGTGTACTTTCATCCATATAAAACAAGAAGCACATTGGATCACGAATCGAATGATCTAAATACACGACACGTTTTTGTTTAAGTATTTCAATATTAGATTAAAAATATTTTTATAAATAGATTTGGAAAGATTGAAAGTAGAAAGTTATACACTTACTAAATAGATGCTACATTCTGCATATTTTAGATATATATTAGTATATTAATTGTACTCTGTACACTTGGAATTTTATATAAAAATTCATAATTTAGTAACGACATATTATTGCCAAAATTTCAATTAATTCGGCAATACACGTGGAAATCCTGTTATAGATTAACTTATAGACCGTGGAGATCCAATAACTAGACTGATAATTAAATTATAATTTCTTCAACTATAAATATTTTTTCTTGGATTTATTGGAGCAAGGTTAATATTCGTTACTTTTCACTGAAGATTTACTTCTGCTCCAAAAATTCACGTTCGTGTAATGTGTGGTTAATTAAATCATCAATGAAGTTATAGATCATTATTAGTAAGGAATAAATTTTTGGTAAACAAAGATCTTTCGTATTTTATAGTATAAAATATAAACATTTGAATTCTCGTGACATGCAACGAAGATGATCAATAAAACGTCAGAAAATATCTCCATAATTCCCGCTATCGGACAGATCTCTCCAATCGATGCATCCTACAATCGTTAACTTGGAACATTGCCCGATCTCTGGTTCCTTAATGCCTCTATCGGCTGACCAGCGCTAGATCTACCGGCCTACTACCGGCTCATCGTCATCATAATCGAACGTCGATACTCGCACGTGTGTTACAATGGCCGGCGGCATCTAGAAAATCTGTGAAAATCTCCGAGCCGTATCTCCCCTTATCGATCTCTCTTATCTCATCGACGAACCGAGAGATAATCCGCGAATCTAACGGAGAACCGCGAAATCGGTGGTGGCAGAACAAAATAAAGGGAGGAAGGAACATCAGACAAACCAAAAAAAAAAAAAAAAGAAAAGAAAAGAGGAAGAAAAGAAGCTAGAGTGTCTTAGGGCCAAGGTGAAGAAACCCATGCCCCTGCGTGATACAGTATCGATCAGAGATCGTGATTTTGGACACGTAACTCGCGAGATATTCAATTTTAATTTAACAGACCGAGTTTACAATTCATTTATATTCGAATCACGATCCGGTTGAATATACCGAGTTATTCAGAATAAGTATTTAATTTACGCCGCAAACAGAAATGAATCTTAAAAGATGGAAATTGATATCTCACGAAAGCCACCTGATTCTAAATTATTTGTACCAACCAACGAGCCAATAGAACCAATTATGGCAATACATTCGACGAATTTTTTTCTAGAAATAATTGACAGAGCTCTCAAAGAGCAAAACAGTTCTTTCCGAAGGCAAGTAATAAACAAGGAGGGATGAAAAATTGGAATAAACAATGGTCGCAAAGATCTTTCGCCTTGTATCGTTTCTTCCTCGGCTTCTACGTTCGACGAGGACCTCTAAGTAAGAAGGGATGGAGGATGAAAGAAACGAAAAAGGGGGTCGTCGGTGTCGATGGCTATCTTGCGGATCGGCGATCTCAGAAACAATAACGATCCTTGTGCCCGTTGGTGGCGGCCGAGGCTTTAGGTCCCGGGCGATGACAGCGCCGAGAGATACCAGCTCTCTCTCTCTCTCTCTCTCTCCCTTTCTCTCTCTCTCTCCCTTTCTCTCTCTCTCTCTCTTATTCTCTCTGTCGAGAAACGAGCAGAGGAAACATTCCGCGAAGGTGGACGAAGAAGGATGAAAACCGCCCCGGGGTCCTCGGGCCCAGGAACGCCTCCTTCCAACATTAAATGCCGTATTAATGCCGGCCACGACCGCCTGCTTCCACGGCTCTGCAACGGCGTACGCGTTCACGAACCCGCTTTTCCTCTTTCGGCCTCTCGTCCATCGGCCTCTACTACGCTTCGGCTGCACGCATCTCTTCTCTTCGCCCCTTCGTTGCCTCTCTCGCTTCTTTGCCCCCACGATCCTATGCACCAGACTGGACAGCTCTCCTCTTTCATCGTCGAAGGATTTATCTCTCTATCGACGATCGCCGTGGGTCGTTCGTACCGCGTGGTTTCCGCGTGGATCAGATTAGTCCTATCGGTTTTATTGGTTTTTACGAAATGGAATTCTTCCTTTTTTCTTTTTCTTCCTTTCTCTCTCCTCTCTCTTTTTCTTTTTTTTGGAGGATCTCGCGCATTGAGAACTTTGCAGCGATCGTTATCTTCGTCGCGGGAGAGACCTTCGTCGGGTTGGCCCCTTTTTCCTTTTCGGCTCTTTGCTTTCGCGAGCCGAATGCTACCGCTAGCCGAATATCTCGTCAGATCGCAGATCTCGATGGAGTTTAGGTCGGAGGAGTTACGCTCCGGACGTCTCTTCGGTTGCAGGTACATCCGGGAAATGCGAGAATTGCAAGCGATTCGTTTGATGATTGGATTTTTGAAGAATAAAATTTTGAGGACTGAGGTTTGAGTCGGTAATTAAAATTGGGTTCAGATAGAAATCAGCCTTGTGGAAAAGGCACGGTGCAACAATTGTTTTTGTATTTGAACTGCCATTCAATATCACCACTTGGTTCAAGAAAATTATTTTCTACACTTTCGATATAGCATTCTTCAATTTTTTATTAATTTTGAAATTTTATCAGTTCCGTCGCTACGAAAAGCATGTTTCGAGCATCGTTGCAAATTCACTGAACGATTTCAATCACACGAAACAGTCTTTTTCTACGAGTAACACATATCTTCGATTGGTATTCTCGATGACGAAAATTCTATCAAACCAACGAAATTATACTTTCAGTTATTAATTAAGATGAATTCGTAATTAAGATCGAATTAATACTGTTCCTAAACGTTACCAACCTACATATAACGATTATTCGTGACCAACGGTTATCGAAGATAATGATCGAAACCGTGGGGACCCCAGACACGATTCACGCCTTTCTATTACACGTTACACCTTTCCTTTCTTTTTTTCTTTAATTTTCTTTCCTTACTCACTATCATCCACCGGACATCCACCGAGCAAAATGATCGTCTCGCGCCAAGTTTCAGTATGGAAACACGGTCGTTCGGCGGCGGTGCTTACGATTTTTCAAGGTGCTCGTACGGATAAAACACCGACGCATGGAGGAGGCTATTCTTGGAAAAGTCGTATTTTGCATACTCGAAAATCGCGGCACGAACGAGGGAGCGTTACGCCAATGAGGTGTGGGTGTAGGCGGCGGGCAGTAACGTATTAAAGGACACGCGAGTCGCCTCGGGGCGCTCACGTACACCCCTGACCACCTCGTGCACGCCTCGTGCACAAGATTAAAAAGCCCCACTCGCTCGCGATCTTTCGAGAGATAGAGGGACCCTGCGGAAACGTCCACCCCCGATCGAGAGGTCGAACAACCCGCGCCTTTCAACCCGTTTTTCCACCGTGGAAACCTCGATCCGCGAAATCGGATACCGAGATGCCGAGCGTTGCGTGTTCCCGAGCGTGTTATCTCTATCGTTGACAACAGGCTATTATACTTTTTTTCTTCTTTTTAAGGATGTACGAATATCATTATCGTTCACTTTTAACTTATAATTAATTTATAACAATATTAATTGTAAATTATTTGTTATAATATCGTAATATTATTATTATCACGACTTTCACACTTTTGCTTGATTGTTAGTAGATTAACAATAGAGTGCTACATTTAACCTCTTGCGCTGGAATGCCACGCACGTCGAGAATTTTTTGTTCGAAAATTGTAATATTTTCCCAGTTTTAAATATATTTAACTAAAACAAAATAGGCAAAACAAATAATAAATTTATTACTTGTCGATCATTTCTATCCAGTGATATCATACCGACGAGTTCAAAAAGAAAGCGACGAATTATTGTATACGGTTTGGTCACTCGTTATGGTCCGCAATCAGTTGCCAGCGCAAGTGGTTGAAGAACCGATCCGAAGTAAAGAGACAACATCTTTCATAGAAATCTTGCATAAATACTCCAGTCTAGTTGAAAATAATATACTACAGACGATTGTTAATACTCTACGTAAAGTAACAGAACAAATTTTTTCGCCCTCGTGTCGTCAAATCAATCACCTCTTACCTTCACCAATTTCTCCCTGATCTCCCACGAGAAGATCCCAGGATTGTCCCTCTTCATTTCTTCGATCTTCGCCTCGATCTCAGGGGTGGCTACCCTCGGCTTGCTGCCACCGATCACGCCCGGCCTGATGGAACCAGTTTCCTGGTAGCGGTTCAATATTTTCGATACGCAGCCGTGAGAAACGCGGAGCTGCCGCGATATCACGCAAGGACGCACCCCAGCCGCTGCCATTTCGACGATTTTCAAGCGAATGTGATTTGGGAGAGGCCGGCCGTTGATGAAGACGCCGCCCAATTGATTCATGCGACCTTGCCCTGTCGGGAACATTTCGTCAGTATCGAAGCATTCGATTCAACGAACACGAACGTCTCATACAGTTAAATTTTGTTCCGAAGAATATCATTCTACACTTTTCAACAGTTACGTAGAATCATCCCTTAGTTGATTGTGTTATATATTCTGTGAAATAAATATATGGATAATGCTAAAAATACTCTGTGTATTTAGTGTAACGTAATTAAGAAAAGAAATGTACATATTTCTGCATTCACTCGTTTTAACTCTTAACTGATTCTAAAATTGTTCGTTTTTACTGCTTTTTCACAACGAATCTCTAAATTCAAGTAAAGTAAACTAATGTACAAAAGTGTCTGACTATTTAAATGTTTAACATTCGACCCACGATTTCACACGGAAGAATCCGAAAATTCTGAAGAATTGAAGAACTATTTCTCCTACAAGATATAAAAAGTATGACCATCCCCATTTTTGTGTAATAATTTACCCAGAGATTCTCTCGTTGTAAACCAAAGGATGTTTCAATAAACGTGAACCTGCTTCATTCGCCTGTTATTCTGGTTCGCCGAATGCTAATTGCAAGCGGCATAATCGAGCGTGATAATGAAAATAATATCGCGCACGGAAGGGTGGCTAATTCGACTAACGATATCGGAGTTTCGGCTCCGTTAGCCTTCTGGAAACGACCCACTGCGAATATAATTTCTTCAATTTTACGGTTGTTAGGCCCCGTTTCGTTTCTTTTTCTCTTTTCCTTTTTCCCCCTCCCCTTTCCTCCTTTCTCGCGAGCGTTCCCTGTTATCCGATTTCACGTTCGCGCATTCGTTGAACACACTCAACCGCTAATTTCAACCACCGATCACTGCAATTGCGAATTTTTCCCTATTTCTCGCCGCTACTTTCTCGCGTAATTCTTTGCATTCTCGTTCCCGCGATCGCTCGCTCGATCTTCCTACATTGAGCAGCCGGGTAATTGAATGTACTTTGACCCTAAAGAAAGTCTACCACACGATCTCTCTCTCTCTCTCTCTCTCTCTCTCTCTAACTGTGTCGAAGAATCGAAATGGATTAGATCCGCGTCTCTATTAATCTTCTCGGCGATAGAATTTGAAACGATTCGTCCATTAAATGACCACGTTTGTCTCTGATGGTTTAATGACTGATAGAACGTCGAGTCTCCGCGGTTTTTTTTCAATTGCTTTCATTCTTCGAAAAGACACGGTTCGATAATTGAACACATGGAACTCTGATTAATACTAGATTGTGTACTAAATCTGCTTGTAATTTTTTAACCCTTTGCACAAATAATTTCCTAGTTTTCTTAGTTTGTTGTCAACCGACTCTAATTTAACTTCATTTTCTACTTTGTTTCGTTGGCTGTATCACGTCAAAGGTGATTTTAAAGTTCTAGGGAAAAAGTCTGCCACGCCAGAAATGACGTTCATAGTTAAAGATTGCAAAGGATTAAAGGAACCTCGAAAATTTTTATTTTCTTCTATTATCATTTGCAAAGAGGAATTTCTAATTTTATATTTATTAATTTATTTATATTTTCTTGTAATATTTAATTTACCATCGACAATCCTGCAATTCTCTTGTTTTCTGCAAAAAAAAAAAAAAATCCACCGCATATCTCAAAAGTTGCAACAAGCCACGAACCGCCACTGATCTAAATTTTGCGTGTAGATGTATGTAAATACCACCAAAAGTTTTGCCTGAAAAATACTTTTAATGTAATTTGATCAAAATTAATTCCTTACTAGTACATTAGATCTAAAAATGTTGATACATCAACTTTCTATGGAATAAGGGCATATCTCTTGCGTAACAATATGCTCGTAAAGATCAGGAGGAGACAAAAGGTAAGGAAGTTTCGAAAAAGGGAGAAAGGATAATGCTCCCCTTTCAATCTCCTCCATCTCTTATGTCACGGTATGAAAGTCGGTAGTTTGTGCAAGAGATTGCGCAAAAGATGAGTTTCTAATACTTGACACTGGCGAGTTTTTACTCTATTCGCGTACGTACGAGCGGCGAAAAAGTCTGCTGATAAAATATTGTTGGTACGAAGTCTCGGCGTGTTGTTGAGAAATCGGTCAGTTCCTAGAGCACGGAGGACTTGCATGTCAATTAGGGGAACATGTCGGTTCGTAAATTTCGTGATGGATGGTTTCGAACGGCGGGAAGCGTGGAATCTTTCAATAAGATTGGTATAGAATTTAAGTATTGTCCGCAAAAAAATTCAGTGGTAATCTTCGGGAGGATTTCAAATTAGTAGATATTATTGGGTAATTAAGGGAGAATTTTTACTCTTTTATTTATACTTTTATTTTTTTGTGAATAAAACTAATTTTAAGCAAAAATTTGCTTGTGCCACTAAAATATTCATACGAGTATTTCATTTTAGTTTTCTTGTCACTGAGCTATTTTAAATTTGGTTTACATTCTAATGGTATACGTAACATGAAATTCGAGTTAATTATTGATTAAAATTTAAGTTTTTAAGATAGAAATTACATATAAAAAGGCTGCGGATTTTTATGATTTAGAAATACAAAAATACACTATGCAAAAATATCCAAAATAGAATATTTATTATAATATTTAACAGACGAAAGAAGTTTCTATTAAGTTTTAGATAAAGTTTAAGCCCAGAAGGATTTAAAAATGTCTAAAGATCCGCAATCATATGAAAATGATAATAATTTTCATTTCTTCGCTTAGTTAGGAATATATAAATCTTAGATACTACCGTCAAATAATTAATACCTACTACTATTTTTTACAAAATCTTTTGAAACAATAATGTTAGACTTCTTGCAGTCTAATTACGAGTATGTTTTGAAACTTAATCGGCATATTTGATAGCATATGATGTTACACAGCGTCTACGAGACAAGAATTCTAACGGGATGATCAAATTGAAATTCTATCTCGCGATGTCTTCCTGTAATGACACAATACAAATGCTAATTAACGTCTCTGAGTGATCGAACATTGAATATTTATCGAGCAACGTCGGTCACGAGCAATCACTGTACACAGTATTAAGTCGCGATTTCTTCGCGTGATCGCAACAGGCAGTGAAATGAATTTATCAAAATTACGATGGCGTAATGATACGAGAAAGTATCTTGTACATTTTCCCATTGAATGAGAGAAGCTACGCGCCTAGTTGAACAAACTCTTTATATTGTTGCGCGTGTCATACAAACGTCACATAAATTCCTTCTTCACTGTCGAAATAGGCATTCCAATTTTTTCCTGACTGGATACGTTTATTTTACAAAACTGTAGGTTCGAAAAACAATAAAGTATTTCATCGTTCAAATTAATACACACTGGTCAGATAATCTTTTAAAAATAACAAGCAATCGAATAATTGTCTATTTAAATTATTTGCAAAATGTTTTGATATAGTCTGTTATAGATCATTTTCTGTTGGTGAGGATTCCTTCCTTTCATTCACTTTTTAAAAAGAGTTTTCAGATTTTTCTCGATTTAACATGTTGTCCAATATTCGAGACATTGGTTTATTAATCCATGAGAACTCCTTTAGGCAATATGCATTTATGAAGACGTAGCAGCATGCGCAGAGAGGCAGTTGGAAATGATCTTTGCATACGGATTAACATTCATCATATCTCACGACAGAAGTGATTTGTAGTGTCGAATATAAATAATTATCATTATTCATTCGATATGATGTTATTTTGACATCAGTGAGATTTGTTCGTCAAGTAACGATAATCCAATTTCGTGATTAATACCGTCAATTGTAAGTACGATATTTAATTATAAATATTAATTTAATATAAATGCGTGGTATGTAAGATAAGTAAATATTGCATTTTTTAAATTGGATATCCATTTCCTTGTCATCACATTCGAGTCAATTTCAAAGAAACTGAAAATTGAATCGAATGACGTGCATGACGTGCAATGGAAGAAAACGAAATTGCTTTAAAACAATTCTTTCAGGATGTGTTTTTTAACAAGGATTTCTGATTTTTTTATCCACATTCTTTCAACTGTCTTTATTACTCTTTCACCACTCACGAGTCTCGATTTAACAAGATCGTAAAAACTACTACGCGTATCAGTTCAAAAATGCGGTAAGTATTTCCTCTAAAATTTCTTTATACCATAGGTATTTATAGCGATCAATAAACACGTGTCGAACGATAAATGATTCTTAAATTCTATGAATTCTATTTCTGCTTCAATTCTATTACAAAACTAGTGATTTCTCGAATTTTATAGGCAATTGTAGTCCTACCTACAGATAATAAATACTCAGTTACTGCAAGATAATAAATAATTTTTCTATAACATTAATAATTTAAATTGTAATTTTCTTCTAAGATTATGTATTTACAAAAAAAGTTCTATTTTCCTTTTAATCTCTTAGAAAAAATTACAAAAGACAATACTCTCTTCATCCCTTAAAAAGTACCTAACAAGAATTCAAGGTTCTCTTTCATGTGACATTTAAATTTCACACATAATTCAAACTTCAATCTTTCACGTTTCGAGCAATAATTCGAAATTATTCAATCTTTTTCAATCTTTACGAAAATTCAAAGTTCCTTGCAAAATACAATACCACGTAACACTTCAATCCCAATTACATTCAATCCAACATCAAAAACAATTTTTGTATTCCAAAAAATAGCTCCAAAACCTCTTTCCATTATCAACCCCTCGTGAACAAATATCGCATTATCTATAAAAAAAATTAAATTACTTTTACTTTACTTTCTCGACTTCCAAAAAAATGTGAAAAAAAATTTTACTTACTTAACAAAGTCTTTAATATATCACTATATGATCAATTTTTAAGTCAAATATTTGAAAGGTTCTCCAAAAAGGATAAATATTCACGATACAAGGTGTAAACGATTCGAGTTACCTATGGAGGATCAAGTAAAATTCTAACGAAAGACACTCTCACCCTATTTCACACGGACCGGGTACCAACCTTGAAACGGATATCCTCCGAAGATGGGCCTCATTCCACTGGTAACGTCCATGCTTCGATCCCTCAGTTACTTCCGTCTCGACTCACTTGTTTTTTCAATCCTCAAACCGGCGGACAACGACACAATTATCCGTTTTCACTGATCGGGAAACTGCTAGAAGAGGACACGCACGAGGTAGAAGCACGAGGCCGGCACCGTTGGCCCGAGGCAAAACGACTGCTTGGACAAAACGACCGCTCGGACGGAAACGAGGCGAAGGTGGAGAACGAGGACAGACACGGGGCACGTCGGCCTCTCGCGATGGGGGCAGGGCACGCGCTGGCGTGAAAGATGAAAGGGGACACCGAGGCAAGACCGAACGCCAGAGCAAAAACCTCCGCGGTTTGGACGCGAAACGGAAGAGGATGAACGAGGAGGGAAAACTAGGGAAAATAGACGGGAAAAACTGGCTTCTGGGAAGGGTGTAAATGGGTTGTTGGTGTTCGGGTACGGAGACGGACAAGAAAAAGGAACAAGCAGGTAGCACGCGTGGCTTTCGTTGCGAGGGGTATCGCTGCAATAACGTGTCAGTTGGGCCACCGGTCCCCTCGTGTCCCTCCAACTGGCTCCCTCGGTGAGAGAGAGCAACGGGTGGCTGTCTCTTTCTCTTTTCCATCGTAACTACGCCGGAAAAAAGGGGGACCGTTGGGACTAACAATGAGAGGTTCCACTGGGGTCCTATCCAAATGGTTACGCCCTGTTACTTGGTTGGCAAGAGTCTGCTTTCCAGTGGGCGTTCTTCGGAGCAGAAACGCCTACGGTGCCGTGCTTCGACGTTCACTGGATGTTCACCAAAGCTTTTTTTCTTTTTATTTTCTCGTTTTAGCGATACGGGACGGGGATATGGTCCCTGGCTGTGCTTTGCCAAGATACGTGTACGCGTACGCGTACACGGAACGGAGTACTGTTTCTCCCGGGCAGGGAGAATCGGCATTCTCTGAATGGGGATCGTGCACGGAGGAGAAGGTGCAGATACGAAGGTGGTTGGTGCAATGAAATATGTCGGTGATTTAGCTTGGTATACCTTGGCACGGGTTTGAACCGTGGATCTAGCGTGCCTGATTACGCGGAGCGAGAGTTTGATGGGACGTAGGTTTGGAATTACGAGATCTCGAGTGTTTTTTAAAGGGAGTCGAGTCGACGTTTTTCCTTTCTGCTGTTCGTAGTATCATGATCGTGCAGCTAACGCGAGCGACAATGCTACACAATAGATTTTTGGAATTCCCTTTCGACAGTTTGATGTTACTGTTACTCTACAGTTAGTCAGAGTCATATGAGAATTGCTGAAACAAACTAACTTCGAGAGACAATACAACGATAACAGGGGATGTTAAAATTAATCTAATTTCGACGAATGAAAGTTACATTCTCGTAAAAAAATTTGTCAAGTAGTCGTTACAAGCAACTCCTTTACCTTCATATGAACCGAATTTCAGTCGAACCTCGCTTGTTGAGTATAATCCAAATTATTTAAATTTTACTACACGAGTATCATCGATAGTGTAATTGTACAATCTATTTGTTCCTCGAAAATACACAAGTTAGACTCAGAAGCTAATTGCCCCCTAACAAAAAGATCAATTTCTAGTTTCTAAAAGTATTCAAAATCGTTTCGTGACACTCGTTTCATCGACGAATTTCAATTTGAACCCCGTCGCGTTCGACTTTATTCGAAGGAGTTCCGGTTGCTCGGAAACGGGCAATATTTACGGCCACCATTGTCTGAATGTAAAGTCATAATGAAACGCATGATGGACCGGTATCAATTTTTACGAAGGCCTTTCCATGTAAGAATCGAACCGCTCTGTCTGTAAATCTTTCCGTACGGTAGCGAAACGAACAACGGCAGCGGGAGGTCCTGCGGAATGAGCGAACATGAGCAACAACCGTAATGTCCTCGTCTTTGGGGTGGTACCCGTTGAAGAACACTCTGAATATGGATGCTTGTAAAGTATCCTAATCTTCTGTTCGAAACTCTCGGGAGATTTATGATTTAGATACTCCGATGATTCGTGATAATTGGTTTGTATAATAGAAATGAACAGATACTTGACTCGAGGGTGTAAAAACAGTCAATTCATGTGCGTTCAGTTCAGAGTTATTTCATATTGCTGTGACGATTTTTTTTTTGAAGCTTTCTTCTTTAATTTGATAAAATTAGATCTTCAGAAATTATTTAATTGCTGTGGAATTAAGAGTCGCAGGAGAGTCTCATGTGCATGAGAGTCTGTTCCTTTATCAGTTTCTTTTTAAACAAACATGTTTTTTTCAATATTGGATAATATTGGAGTATTTAACTCCTCCTCATTCTAAGATCTCTTTATTAAATTTCCACTCCAAAATTTACCTGGTCACCATCCTTTCCAGCTAAGAAAAATAAATAAAATCGCAGGGAATAAAAACAAGAAAAAAGAAAAAACCAACGCCAGGACGGAAGGCACAAATGACTGGACAGATTCATTTCTCTGGTGAAAAGAAGCGTTTCGAGCTACAGGGAGCGAGCAAGCTTGTCAACGACAATGGGACAGCAGAGGAATCGGCTATCGATCCAACCGAAATCGGCTAATCAATTTCCTCCGCGTTATAGCGTGTAGATTTAGTCCACTCGTTTGGCCCCGTGTTTGACCTTGCGCAGCCTCCGATCGAGCAAAAGGAACTTTCTACTGCGAGCAAGAGGATCCTTCGACACTCGACTGCGTTTCACGCCGAATTTACCGGTTCCTAAACAATACCGAAACCCCCGACGTGGAAACATCGAACTCGCGTTTTCTCTACGCAACGTGAAAACTACACGGAACTAACAAGAGTTCGCAACACCTTTTTCTCGCATCCGATGCATCGTCTACGGTTTCGATGATTTCACAATGGGCATCTTTTTTCTCGCGTTAAATGGAGCAAGTGTCGAAATGGACGACCGGAGTAGCTTGTCCTGCCAGTGGATCAGTGTTTTTGATTTTATTTGGATTACGGTATGTTTGTAAGAGTTTGATTCGCGATGTTGTTGGAGCGTAAAAGTTTTATTTCTATCGATGGTCTTGCGATTTATAGTTGGTCAGTAACCAAGTGAAAATTAATTGTCATTTACACGAAAGGAGTATCCGTCGTGTTATACATTTTATCTTTCAACAAACTGTAATATAAATTTATTTCCATTGTGCTTGCTACATTTATATCGTGCAATTGGGTTTTCAAGAAGTCTGTTGCTATCAGAAAAGCTAGAGATTCGAACGAAAAGTTCGACTCGTTCTACTTGTTATGAAATTTCAAACGCAAAGAGAAATCTCTATTGGGTTATGACACTTTCAAACTTCATCCTATTATTGAAATTTCTGAAAAATCTGCAAAAATCCGTAGCTTAGTATTAACAAGAGAAACAAGAACGAAATAATTCTAAATACAAGGAATTAAATGAAACAACGAGACGATGAACGATAGAATCGAGCTGAAGTACTAAAACAGATTTTTAAATCCCGCGGAACGAGAAGCATCCCGGTTTCTAAACGATGCGTCGGTCAATTTTTCACGCGATTCCTCTCGCGTTATACGCGATAATCGTTCGTTTTATCAGCTTTTTTTCCCCTCACCGTGTCGGTTTGACTTGGAACCCGGTGAAAAGAAAAGAAAAGAAAAGAAAGGGGGAAAAATAAGAAACGAAAAAGAAAACTGAGAAAAGGCTCTCGTGGAAGGGTCGAACCGCTAAGTAGTCCCTCTGTAAGGCCGCACGAATTTCTATTAAAAGCGGCAATTAGTCTAAGTCCCGATAAATCTTGATGAGTGATACACCGACATCAGTCTGCTTGTCAAAGACGCCTGTGGCGAAGGCCACACCGATTTCCAACACACATTGTTTCCCAGACGGTGCTCGCTGCACGAAAATAGGAGAACCGAAGGGATTTCTCTGGTTGTTCTGCAGCGCAACACGTGACCGACCTCGTTGTTATGTTAAACCAGGTGAGAAAAACCGCGTCGATACGTGTACGCCGCCATTAGAATTTTTAATGCGTTCGCGGCTCCAAACAAACGGAGCTGCTCGCCTCGAAATGCTGGAATCAACCTTAGAAATATTTAAATTACCTACACGCCTATTTAGATAAGTTTCTGACTTGGCTTTTAGAACTAATCGATAGAAATACAGGTATGATGATAATAGTAAGTTTTTAAGTGACAAATTGGATGACAAACACGTGTTGTATGTAAATATTTTCGATACTTTCACAAGTTACCTATAATTTTATTTCAAGCTCAGAGATGAATTTGTAATTTGTAAAATTTATTTGTAGGACTTTGTTTCTTTTCATTGTCATACAGGATTTACTAGTCAAATGTTACATCTCGTAACTATTATTCAAGAATATCCTTGTTTGGTAATTTGAATCACAGACAATAATAATAGAATATAACGATGCGATTAAGTAGATAATAATTTTTAAAAGTTAATATGAAATAATAAAAAAATCGTCAAACTTTACACTACTATTTTGTCGCTCCAAAAATATCTTACATCATTTTTAATTAAAAAAAAAAGAAAAAAAACAGGGCCTCATTTATATAAATATTAGACGGAAAATCGTTACTCAGAAGCATTCTTCAAATCGCTAGAAGGCGTTATGACCATCGTGATCGTTTCCAACATTAAATCTCACAATACTGTTGCATCCACGATAACAATTGAAATTAAGCTACACTAAAAACATAGTCTATCTTTCTTATAATACAGCTCTCTCTAGATTTCCAGATTCACACAAATAAAATATTAATTCGCGTCAGATACGCTAATATCGAAATAATCGAAATAATCGTAGGGAAAAGTAATTGAAGAATCGTTTCGCTGATATTCGAGCGAACGTAAGAGCTCGTCTGGCCATTGTAACAAACCCGTGACGACAAGAGCAATAATAAGAAGGTGCAACACTACTGGCGCGTCACCGGATTTTCGAACAGGCCGTTTCGCCTGCCGCGAGTTATTTAAATAAAACCCTTTGTCGGCTGGAGTCCATTACCCAAGTACCTTTATAGCCACGCGTGTACCGATATGCTGGATTACCATTTCCTTTTCCAACTCTTTTTACAACCTTTTGCGCGTCTCGCTTCGGCCTCGCATGCACGTCGAACGGAACTTCGTCGTTGGTAAGACCAGAATGATAATTTAACATCGTCTAACCATCAATTGCTTATTTTCGTTTCAAAGAGCAAAAAAAAAAAAAAGAAAAAAATACTCACACGACAAATTGTATCGTGTGTTATTGACGTTATTAACAAGTGTAGCATGCACAAATGGAAAATCGAATTTTGATTAAGAATTTCGTCAAATGATAAAATACAGCCTACCCTGCAGCGATCGAAAAACACAGTACAGAAACGAGAGTGCTTTACGCGTCACCCGCGCGTATATTTGCAATAATATAACCAGACATGCGATCATGGTGGTGAAGGTTGAAAGTCGGTGTTCAAAGTGACTCGACCCTCTCATGGCAGTAGCCATGTCCCGAACGTAAATCTGTGATACTCAATACGTATTACGAGCCGCGTGCAGTAAGATATGTGACGACCCTTGGCATCATACGCATCCTCTATTCGCAGGATGAATTCTTCGCCCGTTCCGGCGAAACCACCCGCGAACACCAAGTCTCTGAAGATTAATATCTGGTTACCTTTCCCTCTGACGATAGAAATATTGGTTATATGTCACAACGAAATGTTTTCACGTCGTACTGGGCGAATTCCTCGTGCAAAAGCACACGAGACAGCCCTTCAGCTTTGCGTAAAACGTTCTCTTTAACATTGTACATGCTATAATAGTAATTATTTAAAAAAAAATTATTATTGAATTAAACGATAAATAATTTATTTATTTGATACTAATTATTACGCAACATTTAAAAATAATATTCCAATTAGTGCTTTTATCAAATTTTATTAAATAAAATTTCATTTAATGATTTACTGTCTTATTTATTCGGAAAATAAATCCTATATAACCAACTATATTTAGGAGCAATGTTCACAAAATATTTAGTTTATACGTCGTTTCATTGAATTCTCGAGAAAAAGAAAAGTAGGGCAGAAAGAGAAGCGAAGAAGTCGGGGGAGAACAACTTTCAAAGGTGAAAAAGAGTGAAAACAACCGTCTACGTGTGAGGGCCTGTTTATCGATGCACGGGCCGCGAACTATGCAACGTGAAAATGTTGCAGAAGCAAGCGACGCGGCGAAGCGTCGTTACACGTAAAGGCGAGCAACGTTCAAGCGAGCGTTATGGGCCTGGTGGCGAAGCTTATGGGGGCCTTATGGGCCGGTACGCCCCGCGCACGAGGTCAAGGGGATCTCTGTTCCAATTTTGTGCCCAATAAGACTAATTCCTTCAAAGGTGCCGGCGCGTCTGGTATATGGCCACCTTGCTAGCGAGAACTTATCGGCTAATTTTATGTAAATTATGTGACGCCACGGATTATAGCTTACGATCGTTTCCCTTCGAAAAAAAAACCGCCCTTTTGGGAACGAAGTTGGGCTGGCATATGCGTCTACCAGCTTCCCACATCGAGAATCGTTCCGTTCTCCTTCATCTGGCTACTATTTCCTGGAGGGAAAAGGGAACTATTTCCGTGCCGATCAGTAAATCGGGGAAGTTATTATTGGGACGAATGTTGATTTTATAGGACCTTTAATGCACAAATGCATTTATACTCATTAGAACTACCAAAATGGTCAAAATGATCAATTTATCATGTTATACAAATTCCAATTAAAAATCCTAAACAACTCGACACTAATCTCTTTCTACAACGTAATTATCCTATCGACGTAATAGCTATTTCAACTTTCAGTCTCACTACTTCTAAACGAATCTTACTATTTCCAAAGGAACTAATCGCCCAATTAAGAAGCTTCATAGAGAAAAGTGTTTCACAGGGACGGTCGCGCGAACAAATTTCGATTTATCCTCGGGAATCTCCCATTCCCTTCGGTCGTTATCCCTCTGAAACAGCTTCGCCGTGAATCTTCTCCGTTCTCGACGACGTGAATACTCGGCTCGTGGTTACGCGTTTTGCCGAAAAGACAAGACGCCAATAATTTACGAGAGCACGCGGGACAACGAACGTAGCACGGCAAACAGAGGATTTTGCATAATTTCTGGCTGCGTCTCGCGCGCCCCGAGAAACATTGAGAAACAGCTCTTTCTCCGAATGTCGGATCAATACCGGGTGGTCGACTTCTGACCGGTGTCCCAGTTCCAAAGTTATGCAAAAGACTCATTCATACGGTCAATAAGGCAATCAGGAAGATATTTCGGCGATTTGGTAGTCTAACGAGGAACGAGCCAACGAACGGTCTTTAAAGAAACCTGCTGGTCTGAAACTGAACTGAAAGATGGAACGCGAGAGGCACGCTATTCAACCGGCTGACAACTCCCTCCTCGTTCGGTTTTCAATTAGGAAAGGAGTCTACGGTCTCTTTGGATGTGCCACGAACGAAAAGGATACTGCCCTTTTGTCTTTATCTTCTTTTTTTTTTTTTTTTTTTAAGAGGAAATTGATGCAAATTGACCTTACATTGATTTATGTTCATACTTTATGTTACATTATATTAATTCTGGTGGAATAATAATATTTCCTCGCACTTCTCTCGAATATCGTCGAAGCTATGATCAAGAAAAGGGTTGATATAAATTTAACCACTTGCGTTGGCAACTGATTGCGGACCATAACGAGTGACCAAACCGTATACAATAATTCGTTTTCTTTTTGAACTCGTCGGTATGATCTCACTGGATAGAAATTATCGAGAAGTAATAAATTTATTATTTGTTTTGCCTATTTCGTTTTACTTAAATATACTTAAAACTGGGAAGATATTACAATTTTGGAACAAAAAATTCTCGACGTGCGTAACACGTCAATCCAGCGCAAGAGGTTAATATTTTATCAACACCGACGTGCAGTTAATCGATTCCGTGCCTGGCGTGACGATCAAGCGCAAACAGGAATTATTTCACTCGCGCGAGGCAAAGCGAGAGGATTTCGAATTACTTTGCAAAGATTTACTAACAACGCAGCTACAGCGATACGTTTGAGCTGCGGTGGAGCGTAGCGCACACTTTGACCACCGTGGTACGCCTCTCGTTTCTCTTTTTTTTTTTTTCGTACGTGTTGGCACTCAATTTGCGGTTGTGTCCTTCTCGGCACGATTATGCTGCGGTCGAGAATTGCACAAGACCACCGTGGAAGCACGAACAAAAATGTCGAATTGGAGAGTTGGAGTGAAATTCAGCAATTGAAGGAGAACTGAATCCATTCAACGAATCATTTACTAAGTACGTGTTTTTATAGTAAATGTCTTGTGCTGTATCAATTTTGTACGCCAAGTGAGCAATTTTTATATATATATATATATATACAAATCTCTCAAAAGTCAAAGTCGATCGACTCATATCATCGTTACACACGTAGTAAAAATTCGTCGATTACACAAGTGCGAAGTTAACGTTCGATTTTCAAAAATTCTTTTTAATTTATAATTTTCCAAAAACGTTTATAGTAATCAATGCTGTAGCAACGTAAATACAAATACACTTTAAAATACCCGATACTCCTAATTTTATTATTCAAAAATTCTTCTCCCGATGGTCTTCGACTCGCTAAAAACACGAAAATTATCTCCAAAAAAAGAAAAAAAAGAAAAAAAATAAATAATCGACCGACAATGAGCGAGCGAGGAAAGAGTGAGGATGAGCGGCACGGCAAAAAGAATCTCGGGACCCTGGAAACGAAGGCGGCGGAGGGCAATCGAAAGGATGTTGTATGCACCGAAACGAAGTAATCCACTAAACGATCGTTGTCGGAGCGGAGGGTGCGTCGAATGGCCGGAAGAAGTCTAATGAAAGGCACGCGCACTCTGACGCGTCCGGCGTGAGAATAAAATAATTAGCTGAGCTGCCTTCTCCGCCGCGTCCCTTCGCGAACCCTTTCTCATCCTATCTCTCTCTGTCTGTCTCTCCGTCTCGAAAGGTGAAACGAGAGTTGTCGAGGAAGATGGAGCACGATGGAAGTGGCAAGAAGGTGGAAGGGGGACGACCGCTTGGGCCAGGTGGGTCGTAAAGCCTTAGAATGATGCTCTAATAAATCCCACTGAAAAATTGCGAGGCCTCGGGCTCGTCGAGAACTTTCTTCTACCATCTTCCTCCTTTTCTTCTCTCCGCCTTCCTTCTCACTCTCCCTCGTCTCTTCCTTCGACATCGTCCTTGTCTCTGTCACAGGTCACTCTCTTCTCGTTCTCGCGCTCTCGCGCTGGTTCCATCGAAGCTTGCCCAGACGAACTGCCCGGCCCGGCCTCTTTAGCCGCTCTGCTCCGTTCCGCGTTCGTTTCGTGACTTCAACGTCTCGAGAAAGAAACGCGTTAGAGATGAGTTGTGCGAGCTGAGACACGGAGACGGAGGCCGTCTAGCCCTTCGACGCGTTAGTTGGAAACGCGCGTAGCCAACCTGTCTGGTCCCGGCGACTTCTCCGAGGCCTTTCAGCTTCGGGTCTTCGAATTTATCGGCTTCGAGGTATTCGAATATTTATCACACACCGAGGAAGAATTGGAAATACGGCGGTGGAGGTTTAACACGCTCCTGGCATTTACTGAAAGCGATTCGACTGAAGCGATCCTCGTGCAAATCGTCGAGTGTTATTTTAGGATGAATTTACACCTCTGGCGAGTTCAGCGTGTTTTCAAGGAGAAGGAAGAAAGCTTCTTGAAACAGAGATACGTCCGTTACGAGGGGAACAGTCTCTTTTAACGAGGAACGATTTAATGATCTAAACGATTCAAAACGATCGAAATCCCCCGTTAGTGAAATGTTAGACTTTGCGAAGAGAGGTGTCGAAGAGAGATATCAAATACTTCCGGAGATCATGAAAATTGGTTTCGAAATCCGCGACTCAAGTACGCATAGCCAAGAGCAACTTTCACAAAAGTCTCAAACTGCCCACGGCCAATCGATCATCCGGGAAATCATCCGAAAGAGCTGTAAACCTCGAAACCTTTCGGCGATCAATTCCAAGGAGTCAAAAGGATGTCCCAAAAGCGTACAGTACACAGGCGTCGAAACTCTCCCGAGTCCTCTACGAGATTTCCATGCGTCATCGTGTGGAACTCGGTGTTACTCGCTCGATATAAAAAAAACGGTCGTCGTCTTCGATCATCCTTACGCGTCCACCAGCTCCCTGGCAGTGGAGAACTCCCAGAAGGGAGCGGAAGAGTGGATATATACCGTTCGGGAGCGTTCCCCGATCTTCTCGGATTCTATGGATTCGTAACGGGCGTCTTGGACAGCTGGCCAAGTGGAGTCGGCCAGGAGAGAAATCACGACGCCGTGTGTCGTTGGTGTGCTCGCGCGAGGACAGGAGGACACAGCGAATAATGGATAAACGGGAGGAAGTCGCGGGCAAGCGACACCGGGCCGAATCCAATCCGCGTTCACGAAGCAAGCGGACTGTGACGAAACACCAGACTCGCCTCGGTATCGAAGGATCCTTTTCAGGGCTTTTTCTCCGGCCCGCAATCAAAGAAACTTGGCGCGACTTGGCTCGTGTGCATAAAGGATCCCTCTCTTCCTCCCTCGTAGAAAAAATAAAAAATAAAATATGGAAGGCACGGGACCTCGCGGCGAGCGCTCGTGTTTTCTTCCGGCTTGGAAAAGTCAACTCGACGGAATTTATTTAATCCGGCGTGAATAACGGATTCCGCGGACGACGTTGGCGTTCGATCGAGTTTTTAACTTTAACTTTATTTGAACGAGAGATTTTAAGTAATTATGTACAATATCGAAAAAGTCCAAATAAATTATCATTTAAAGGTTTGTTTCAATCTTTTAGTGATATATAAAATTAATTTTATACAATAAAATTAATAAAATTAATTTTTAAGGAAATATTTTATTTAAGATTAAATAAAATATTTTTCACGGCGTTCGATCGAGTTGTTTAGGTATCAGGACGTCCATTTTTTTTAAATTCTTGTTTATGGTAAAATTTGAAGTGACGTATTTTTGGCAGGCGTGTAAGGTCGTCGCTGTAGAATTCCTTTAGGAAAGTTTTTCATTAAAATATTCTTCGAGGTCTTTTCTTTACAAATAATGTCAATATTATCACAGGTTTTGCAAATTAATCTCTTCAGTATTAATACTTATATACTGAAGAGATAAATAGATGTTTTGTATCACACGTTTTTAATGTCATGTGGTTTTTTTTCGTGTACATATTTTCAAAGAATCTTCGACAATTTTTAGCGTGATAGACATTTTGTTTGAGCATGTTTGAGCATGTTTGCGAGTTGTAATTGTGTTAGGCTCGCGTTTCCTCCTTTTTTTTCTGATCTTATTGAGATGTTTGAAACACCTGTTGATAATACACCTGTAGTAAAAATAACTCGCTTTAAGAAGATCGGTCTCTTCGTTTTCTTTATAAACATACATACTAAAACGTCGGAAGCATGAATTCGTCCTAAAATAACAATCAGAGATCTTCAGTTGAACAAGGAAATGTCAAAAACACACTAAAACGAATTTTAAACCTTCTTTCGTTCGCTACTGCATATCAATGTAGATATATTATTGTGTTTCGCAATAAAATTCTTAAAAAAAAAAAAAGAAAATTCCTTAAAAATCTTTATACATTAATTTCTTAAAAGCCCTCGTAACCTCGCGATGAAACAGATTCAATTTTCACAGAAGAGAAGCAACAGTTGTGTAACTAACACAGTAAAGACTTTATTCAACTCTCAATGCTAGAACTATCTTCCATCTCAAGACAATTGTCTCTAAAATGAACAAAATTCGCTTCTTGACTCCAATGATCTCGTCCAAGCAAACTATCCATAACGCTTCGTACGTCCTTCGAACATCCTTCGACGTGAAAAATCCCAAAGTCCCGAAATCTCCTTCCTCCTCCCTCTCCATCTCACCGAGTTAAGAGCAGAGAAATATTTTGTTGGTGCCCGGGAAGGAGTATCCGTTTACACGGAAAATCAAGGTGACATTCGAATGGTGGCGAGGGGACAAGCGAAAAAAGGAAAAAGACGTTTGCGGAACAGCGGCAGATTATACGAGCGACCCGTGGCTCTGCGGCTTAACCACGAAGAAGAGATCATCGGTCGCTGTGCAGAGGACCCCCCAGTAAGATAATGCGTTCTCTCGCCTCGAGACTTAGCCTCGTCTTAGCCGTTGGATAAGCCGCGAAGCTGACACTAACCCCGTTAACCGTTAGCTCCGTGGCTGCTGACTTTTTAAATCGTTGTTTATCCGCCGTCCGAGAGTTGTTCTGGTCTCGAAATCCTCGCCTCGAGAAGAAGGGGAATCGAGTCGTCGTGATCGACCTCGCGGAAAACCGCGTTACGTATTCGACGTATTCGCTGTCAGCTTTTCCCTGTCAGGGTGAGCACGCCAGTTTGACTATAGCTAAGCATGTGTGTATGTCTGGAAAAATCGATCTTGCGTGGTGACTCGATGGTTATTGCTTTGCTACTGTTGTCAATTACAAACTCGCGAAATGTATTATTTAATTGTATCCACTTCGAAAATATAAATTTGCGTGAATTTAACGATATGATACATTTGTACGTGCTATACAATACTATGTGTTGTACATTTTTCTGTACAATCTAATATAGGTATATAATTTATAGAAATAATATTCTTTCGACGACATTCTCCAGAAATCTACCAACTTTTCATAAAAATATGAATTTACACAAATGTCATTAACTGATATCAACCAATTCCAATAATTTCCAAACGAAGAGCTAATTAACATAATTACAAATTTCATTTCTACATATATATTCCCAGGTAGACTATACAAATCAACATTTGAGTAAAACAACAGCTGTATTTACAGTCCCTTTCATCGAAAACACGTGCAGCAGTTACATACGTAATTACGCTAATACGATAATAAAGAGATAAATCCCTACAATATGAGCCAACGAATAGCGATTGACGATACAAAACGGGCCTTCAGCCAGTGGAAAGAGAAAGCCAAAGTGTAAAAACAGGCGAATCAAACCGATTGATTTGCCTGACTAGCCTAACGAAGAAAGTCAAATTCCCGTGTCCACGTCTACATCATCGGCGTGGTAACCAAACGAGACTAATCTCAGCTGGACCGTCTTAACTAGCTTAACTAAAGCAACAAACACGTTTCGATGTGACCGTGTCCGCATTTATCCACGGATCTTTTCCACGCGTTTTTCCCCTCCGCGCGTGCAGTTCTCTTCTTCCGTCACGCGTGCACGTACCATGCGACACGTTCGTCCATCTCTTACCCAGGCCGTGTTGTTCGAGGATCGACCGGTTCGAAGTTTCCACGTTGAAAAGGGGGTTGAAAAGCTCGTTCAACCCTCCACTCGGTTAACTGCTACCGCTGCACGGTTTAATCATATTTTCTACCAGCCGTGGCGCAGCCAAAGTGACAAAGAAAAAGAAGAAGAAGAACTAGAAGAATCCGGAGGGGAATCCGATGTCGAAGGATTTTCACGCTTTAGTTACACATTGTTACGTTTTCACGCGTTTCATGTTGCTCAGCGACTGAAACTCTAGTTGAGAGGTTTCACAGGATGAGTTCTCGCGAATTTCATCTTTCACGAGAGAAAGCTGAAACTGAAGCGTTCGTGCGTCGCGAGGAAGAAACTTCAAAAAGAGAAACAAAAAGAAAAAATTATAAAGGCAAAATTTTTCTTAGACGTTGTTCACGAGGGGCAAAATTTTAAAAAGGAAAGATGTATAAAGAAAGGCGGGGAACGTGCCAAGTCCAAAAACGTCGTTCACGAGTTTATTACGTTGATTCGTTAAACTATCGCATACGCAAATTTCGCCAGGTTACAACTTGCAGTTTCTTGAACGCGAGTCGCTCGACGAGTTGTCCTTGACTTGTCAAATCTCTCGGCTTTTAGCGCGGTATTCATTATTAAAATACGTTCCATAGTCAAAGGAGAGAAAATCGCTCTGGCAGAATTTCAAATTCGAGCGAGAAAGTGACAATAGAATATTCAACGAGGGAGTGCGTCGCGCACAGTTGGACACAGAAAGTACAATATTTCAAATAGCGTAAAGCTTGCTAGTTTTTTTTTTTAAGCGGTTGAAGTTATTTGTCAATTCGGCTGACAATTCTTGAGTTTTCGAACGTAGAGGAAGACAGTGGATGAAGCAATTTATTACTAAGAGCTCGAGCGAAATTCAAATTTCATTGAAATAATAACTAAATAAAATAGTTAAATAACTATTTAAAATTAACATTCTTCGATTATCTGTGATGTTCCATGTATTGTATGTTGACGATTTAAATTCAAACTTCTTTTAATTTTGCATTTTTACAACTTTATTAAAACTATAAATTTTTTCCTTGCATAATTTTATATCAACTTTTTACTTATGTTATTTCAGTACGTAAAGGGAGAAAACTCAACATGTACCCACTTTGTAACTGTGTTGGATAATTATTTGAGTAACTTGGAAACTGTCATCTGAGAGTTAATAGACATATCATTCTTCTTTTCTTCTTTTTTAAATATCTCCGAATCTACTCTTCTTTGTTTCTTCATCTTATTTCTTTCGAAATCAGAGGGCACCTTTGTCACGACAGTACATACAATTTTGACAGGAATCGCAGATAATCTCTGCAAGTTTTCAACGAAGAAAAAAAAAGTGTAAACGTAACAGAGGGATCCTTTCTTTCGAAAGGGTTGTAATCCCGAAGGTGATGGCCCACTGCGTTTAAGAAGCTCGGTTCCGCCCACTTCATGTTTTCACATGCTCCCAGCCGTTTTCTTTCTCGAAAACGGCTGGTCTCCGATCCTTCGGATCTTCTCGCGTCGAAATCCTCGACGGCCGGAGGTAAATCCACGAGTTGCGACAATATTTTCCGGTGGATTTCACATGTTTAAAGCGATCTGTCTTAAGTGGATTTGCCCAACCACCGAAAGAAGTCTGCAAAACTTGACATGCTGACTTTTAAAGACTCGAAAATGGAACTCTGCCCGGCTGCTGCGTCTTTGCGGGAGTTCTTGAACGTTTCCAATCTGTCTGATAGCCTAGATTTCTCAATTTCCAGGCATCGTAGTTGATCTCTCTATTTTATCTTTGAGTGCCAGGAGTAACACGATTCAATTTTCAATCGATACGAAACTGTATTTGATAACCCTCGCCATTTAATTTTAATTATCTCTTACTAACAATAAATTTGTTAATTTGTCGTTTGTAAAATTTCACTACAAATTTATAATATCGATTTCGCTAATTTATAACTTTGTTATAATTTATATTATCTCTCATTTGATATTAATTTTGCGTCGTAACACTAAAACTGCGCGCGACAAAAGATCCCATTCAAGATTTTTGCAAAATGATCTGCTAATCACTATTGACGAATTGATGAATTATAAGCTACGAATTGAACGATCGAGTAACTCGTAACTAACAAAAATTTGCCAAAAATTGTCTAACGGGTGTCGATACCTGATTTATAACCTGTGACTTGTAAAATTTGTGAAATACATGCGATAGACAGACCATTTTCAAAGCACGTTTCGTGAAGATAAAGCCGGTTGTAAAATCTACAATTTAACGCCAAATTCAGGGTTTATAATAAAAGAGACTCATAATTCCACTCGACAGTTCGTCCTGCGAATTCATCGGCATGAAGTTCGTAAATGTTTAAACCGGACATTACTCGATAATGGGAATCGTAGCATCAAAAGCATTCCTTCGGTGAATGTAACCGCACCGTTTAATTAATTTCGTAACACCAGCCAGGCTGCGGATAAAGCTTTTCATGGCTCATTAAACACCATTCAGGATATTACGGTTTCGCGCGGCCGCGATTCTTTGGAACGCCATTTCCTTTTTCCTTCTTTTTCCTTCTTTTCCCTTCGAATCGCGTGTTTCACGTGAAAATCGATCGATTATGTCAGTGTAAGTGTTAGTCGTTGGAAAGTGTATAGAAAATAATTACCAAATGGGAGATTGTAATGTTGGAAAGTATGTAGAATAATTGCCAAACGGGAAAGTGTAACGTTAATATCGGGTACGATTAGTTTAAAATATTATTATTATAGCATTATTTGCTTTCATATATTTTTCATATATGAAGATTTTTATTGAGCCTATGAAGATTTTGTTTTAGTTTTGCGAAGACTGTACGTGTTGTAAAAGTGTGCAAAGAAGAAAAACAGATTATTAAAACGTGCATGTACCAATACATTCTATCCGTATTATTATGTATTATATCCGTATATGAATATTCATATAATGTATTATATCCGTATCGATAGTTTTGATACGCAAATGATCGATAACACGTTGAATTTTCAAACTCCTCTATAAAAATCGGGGGAAAAATTTATTACTATCAAATATAAATTGGATTGTCAAACGCATCCTAAAAGACTCGTAAAGGATCTAGTTCCGTTCCAACAGGCGAGCAAAATGGCCACCGCGATAGTTGCACGGAAAGACCAGGGGGGGACCGGAAAGTGTTTTGGGCAGAACTAAAAATTCGTAACGCGTGACGACATGGGTTACTCACGCTGGCGTTGCCTGGTGTGTTCTTCGTCTGTAACCGTCGGCGGAGAATTTGATTAGGCCAATTATGTGGCGCTGATCGAATTTTCACGTGAAATTAGATTAGCCACGACGGTTATTACCACGGTGAAGCAACCTTTTTATCAACGCGTATTGTCATCGTAATGTAGCATTTATTACCTCTCGTCTTTGTTGTCGAAGCGAAAATAGAGATCGGATGTCATTATTGGCCATCGCTGGTCTTACCTTCTGATTTTTTTAGTATCCGTTTAAGTAAGTATTATTTATTATAATCTACATTCACCGTGGTAAGTGCTTAATTTTTACACTGAACTTTGTTATAAAAATAATTGGCAATTAATATAATTTGATATTATGATATAAGGGGTAATTCCAACTCCTACAGAAATGGAAATAAATATTTTACTATCTTAATACATTGATATGCTACTTGCTATTTTTAATATAATCAATTCAGCAATGATTGGAAACGTATTTAAAACTACGAAGCTTATGTTCTTACATTCTTAACATTTTGAGATACTGAAATTTATTGGTCATTATTTTAATATACCTACTATATCCATTTCAAAAGAAAAAAAAGAAACAATTAAACAGACAATTAATTGTTTTAGTTACTAAATACTTTCGTCTTCGTTTATATCATATACATCCTCATTGCCATTCCAACAATTTCCAACAACCCCTAACACGATCCACGTATTACACGTGGACCTAAGCTTCACCTTATCACCAATATACAACTATAGTCCAGCGTTTTTCTCGCCCGTTTCAACGAGAAAGAAAGGAAGGGAGACAGAACGCGGAAAGAGAAAAGGGACGACAAGAAAAGGGATTTTTTGGGTGGCATCGTTGCACGCTGTAACCAGGGTTCTGATGAATGAACCGAGGCTCCGTGCCTGCCCGCACGGCAGCTGGCCACGCCGCGCTGATTAGACGCGCATCACGCCGCGTTTGTGCATCTTTTGCCGGTGGATCCGCGCATATAGGTACCGGCCGCCCTAACCAGGACCCCCGTAGACCGACCCCGTTGTTCTAGACGTCTCTGGATGCCGATCACCGATGATCAGCGCCCGATTTTTCCTGAATCGATCCTTCTTCCGCTGTTCACCGTCGGCCGACCCCTCTCTATTGTCCCGTGTTTTCCTCTCGACCGTGTTCTGCTCTCTTCCCGGTCCCGTACAACGACGATTCTTCGGCTTTCGCAGAGCTCTGTCGGGTCTATTTTTGCCGCCCGGAACTTTCAACGTTTCGGAATGTTTTGCAAGTTTCTAGCGTGACCATAGCTCTAGAGGGTTGTTTGAACCATTAATTAGAAATATCATCACGAATTGAAGTTGAAGTCGGTGAGAAGATGTGAAATAATTTTTGTATATAAAGGTGTTTCTTACTTGAATATGTTTTAACGAGTATTCGTTCTGAGAGTTTGGAAGAATGTTTGAAGGTTCATTCAAAGCGGAGCTCTCTCTTTGTGTGAAGTCTGTGCAATTGAAGTTCAATAATAACAAGAATTCACATAAACGAATGATCGTTAAGATCGTCATCTATAGTTACATTTCTCAGTTATACTAGTAATAGTACCTTCTATTTTATTTTATTCTACATGACATTTGAACGTGCATCAAAATAACTAAAGAAATAAAGGTCGAACAAAGACTCATCTCTGCTATATAAAATGGATTGCATATAAACAGGGTTCTACCGTGACTAGACTTCGCACGATTCTGTTATGTTCAATATCCCCTAAATCATACCACATAGTGCTCGCACAAACGCGACTATCTCGTAGTAAAAAAAATTCGAATAAACTATTCCAAAAAAATACAGTTACATAAGCAACCCCCGTTCTCGCATCCCTTTCGAAAGAAACTCGTGGCCCATGTGAGCCACGAAAAATCCTAGCCGCCCAATGATCGAACGGTCGATGGCGGCGTCGTTAAGCGTCGTTAAATTCGCAACACCACGCGTTCCCATAGCGTGTCTCTCTCCCCATGGTTCTCCACGATGCAACGACACTCGAGAGAGAAAGAGAGATTCAGGCTTTTCTCTGCGCGTTGTCCCAACCAACGTCGCAAACCGGCGAGCGTCTATCCATTGCATTCCCCACGCGAGATTTGCACGGCTTTCATTGGCTCGGTTAAGTTTGATTAATCTATCCGAGCGTGCCATTGTTCGAAGTTCGCGGGACACCCTATTGGTTGGCTGCGGAGGATCCAGTACACGGGTTCCACGGGAAGCTACACCGCCATTAAGGGGGAGCAGCCATGGTGCCCCGCGTTGAACTGGTTTTGTGTGTTTTTCGCTCTGGCCGTTTTATGCCCGCTTCCACGTCTGCTTAAGCCGACGATGATTTGTGCCCTGCCCCCTTTTTCACTCTCACGAGGGGACACGCCGCTTCGTAACGCTCGTGCACGATCTCTCGACTTCGCGCGACACTGTCGTCGATGTTGAACAATGAATGAAAACACATTATGTAACGAAAAAAAAAAAGAAAAAAGAAAATGTAGTTAAGAATTGAGATCCAATATTGAAAGTTGAAGTAAAAATTGGAACAAAATTGTGTGAAGTTTGATGATTCGGGCGTTATTAATTTGATCGCTCTATTGTCTGATCAATTTCACGCTCTACTACTTACTATACTTATCTTTTTGCTCGGACACCTGAGTCTAACGAAATGTTCATTAGGTTTTTGGAGAAAAGGATACTCTTGCGTTGTTTTTTCTCATTTATAACACATGTTAATGTTGTTAATATATCTACAGCAACCATAAAATAAATCTGATTAATGGAGCAATATATGTGCGATTTTCGTGATTAATTTTGAAGAAATTAAAATTGATCAGAAGTGACAGAGCTATAATAGTCGAAATTTTTTGATACTATATTATTTTTTGAAGTACATACCTTTATTTAAAGAATTAGTGGATCGTTATTTCAAATTAATACGCTCGTAAATAAGTAGATATGTCTTTTAGTTCAAGATAGTTCAAGAAATAAATTAAATGATAATTAAGCGATTTATCTGTGTACTACTTGCAAATTAAAATTTTTGTAGTATCAACTAAAAAAGAGAGTTGTAAGAAAGCCCAATTTCTTTTTTAATTAAATGTTTGTTCCGTGCCATTAATTCAATATTCTACGTTAAAATTTTAATATGAATCAATTTAATCTTCACATACTCTGGAAAATCGGAAGTAAATTATTATAATCAGAAGTAAATTATAAATTATTATATAATATAATCTTCTGGATGCGCATATTTAGACGTTACTTACTTACACATAAACGAACTCGCCACTTGTACCATAATCAAAGTCAATTCGTTCTTAAAATAGGCAAATTATGCAAATGCAGATATGTTCTACTGAAATATAATAAGCTTGATTACTATAATATACCTGTATTATATATGCATATTATGTATGTATTACTTACTTGAATTCGCGTTATGTATTTTTTATTCCATTATGTATTTTTTATTCCACGTGGTAGATTTATATTGCAGCATTAAATGAAGTAGCATAAATTTTTAAGTCAGTAATTGTTGCTCTTCATACGACGAAGATATAGAGCAAGTTTGTTCACACGTACAAAAATTAATAATCATAGTAATTTTCAGTAACAGTCAATAATAGTAATTTATTATTGAAGTTTTTCATTATTAAGTATCGTATAGATTGAATTAAATTTATAAAATTATCAAACTAAATTAATAGACTCAATTAAACCTGTAAAAATTTCGATAATATTACAGAGGAGAGAACATTGCGACAAAATGGAGCGAAATTTCGTAGAATTATATAATATAATACTTGCGATTCTCTGCGATCGCACACGCAGGGGATCGGTGACGACGCCGCCCCTAGTTTTCCCTCGTGAGGGTGCGGCTTAAACCTGGGAGGTCGTCACACCTATCAGCTTTGCCGTTACCGATACATCTGTCCTGGTTACTGCGACGAAAAACTCGCTGCAGAGGAATAAGTAACGCTTCTTATGAAAATTATCGTCTTTCTGGGCAATCGTCCTGAAAAAAAAAAATAAACTTCTGTCAGAACGAATATCAAACAATTTAACCCTATAAGTAAAAATACCCGCCAAATCAACAATTTTCGACGCGAATATATCAAACGAGTTTCATAAAAAATAGTCGATTGTTGCGTCAAAAATTAAACGATCCCATAATATTCGTGCACCTATACAACTGCAATAAAGAAATATCTAGATACGTGAAATGTATCGTAATTCTTGAGTAATAAACTAAATAAGTAAATAAAAAATGAAACAAGTTAAATACAATCGACTAAAATGATTTTGTCGAATAGTTCGAGAATAATTTAATTGAAAACGGTCTTGTTAACATGTCATTTGATTAACATATATAAAAATATGTTGTTAACAAACCAACATCATTTACGAACACGTTTACCAACTGGTATTTCGAGCTTTCTCAGACCCCACATATCGCTTTCCATTCGAGTCGTGATTCGCCATTGAATGGTCTCCGCCCTACACTCCATCCCCTTTCAATGTTCCATGGGGTTGTTCAGCCGATGCGGCGGCCTCTTTGTACCTCGCCGTTCTCACCCCCATTGGCAATCGTGTTCGACATTCTGTTGGCCAATCTGTTGCTCGAGAATTCGTCGGTATCGTGGCTATATAATGCGGTAGGTCAGGGGCGGGGGAAGGCGTCGTTTTAAATCGACCGTGAGAATTCAAAAATGGAAATTTCCAGCTACCTCACGCGCTGTATTTGCGACCCGAACGCCAAGTAGATTTTTTATAAATACACTAAAGAATCTAAGCAAAAACCTAGAAGACACTGAGAGTTTTAAATATTATACTGAAGAAGTCTGCTTCTTTTTCATTCTCATTTCTTGACTCTATTAATTCGCACGATACCTTTGTCTCTTGCTACGTTACGATCTAATGATATTCTTTAAGAGAGCACAGATGTTAATGCAAATTTCTATCTTTTTATTCGTTTATTCGCGTCCCCAAGTTTTCTACAAATCCACAGTCTACTTGTTTCTCTCTGTTTGACTTCTCGCACGCTCGTTCACCATCTAACGGAAAATTAGGACCCGCGAAACATCGTATTCTCCCCTAATAGTTCGACCTCGTTTGGCACCGCGTGGGCGCGGCCATTAAATTACATTAAAACGGCCCCACTCCCGATTCGGTCGCGCAGACCGGCAAGCTGATCAACTCCGGAGTGCCAGAGACACTGGCTTTCGGCAACGCGGAGATTTCTCTCGGCGGAAGAGGAGAGCCGACAATCGGACGTTCGGCGACAACGAGCAATCAGCCTGCCGTATATCTGCTGCTGCTGTCGCCACGCATTTGTGGCCCATTGTGCCGTCGAAGTAGGTGGTCGGCCTTCCCGCTTTTTCCCTCCTTCGTACAAAGGTATCGCACAAAGTGTCCGGAACTATTCCCTACGTTTTTTTTTACTTTTGACCTGCAACGACACACCTGTACACGTACTAATTTTCATCGACGCTTTTCATCCTTTAGATTTTCTTTCTTCGTCTTTTTCTTTTTTGGCGACTATTCCTTCCTACTTCTGCGGTGGATTGAATGGGTCTTGGATGGTCATATCGAGCTGTTTTAGCTACTCTTAAAATAAGTAAGGAAAAAGTAGCATGGGTCGTTCTGTTTCTTTTTTTTTTTTTTTTTTTCTGTAGCCTACATTAGTCTCAATGAAAATTAAATTTGTGACATCGTTATCGTTTTTATGATCAGTACTTACTGCACGAATTTAATTGCTGTTCTTGAGACTTTCAAATGAAACATGTCATTACGAACGATGGTAATTTTAGAGCATTTACTTTATCATTACTTATTACAAAGATGATTTATATATTTACAAACTTGTCTCTGTTAGTCAAGAAGATTAATAAAGAGGATCACCGTAACTTCGCACTTCTTTAAAATGTTTATTTCGTAACAGTGAACCATACATCGGCAATTATAATTAACGAATTACAATCGAACGAAATCGTTTTTGCACAGGGCAATTTTAATCAACTGACCAATTAAACAGACACTGTAACTTCCTCTTATTAAATACATACGAGTATTACCTACGCAAAATAAAAGTTCTTACCAAGTCCTTCGACGATCATTCTAATTTGCAAGAGAAGACAGGCAGTTGCAAGACGTTGGATTTATTCATGACCTGAGTAGTTGTTAAACAACCACAAAAATGTTGGACTGCTTAGAAACTTCGTAAAATTTTTAATCTTACTGTGTATTTAGTGAGAGAACACGTGTTGTTTGTTCAAATTTACATCTACGTTTATTTAGGACTCTTATTAATGTCTAAAATATTGAGAAACACTAAGTGTACTGCTGGTTAAATGGTAAATGCAGTAATAAACTCTTTTCGACGCCGTGAGACCTGAAAATTATGCGTGTCAATATGTAGTATATACTTTATTTCGTTGGCATTTTTTATTAACTTACTTTATTGTAACATGTAGTGTCATTGTAACATGTATCTCTACATTAGATATCAAACGATGTATTTACAAGGATTATCAGTTCGTAAGTTTCACGTTACGTTAAGGGAAGGAAACAACACCGAATGATGACTTTTCCTTTCGTGAAAAAGGTTGGAAATTCTGGAAGGTCTGGAAATTAATTTTATTCAATTTTATTCAATTATAATCTTAATTTTCTTAAAGTTCTGTTCTTGGTCTTCGATTACATTTAAATTTCTTCGGGAGGATTTATTTAGTATCTTGGATCGATGATCGATAGATCTCTCTGAAACAGTGAAGAATGAAGAGCGAATTGAACTGCAGAGGATAATGGATAGTACGTGTACCTTACCAATAAACTTTACGACTTCTTAACAACTTGTTTATTAAACAACTACGTACGTTTTAATATTCTCGCAGAAAACAAAGTTAAGGCACACGATTGTTAGTACATCTTACGTTACGCTTGTTATCTTTAAATATTTAAATATTTACTTTGAAACGCATTTCGCGAGACTGCGATTTCAATGCGTTTTCTTTCTAACAATGAAAATAGCTGCAAGGACAATCCTTTGTGTCGCGTATAATATCGATAAATATGTACATCTCGTCGTTTGACAAGTCTTTAACTCGGCTTCGACTTTAAAATCTCTACAAACAAACAAAAAAAAGGCGACAAAAACCGGCAATAGCATTATACTTATATACACATATCGTGGTTCAAAATTGCAATTTGATTTCCCGGGTGGAGCAGCGAGCTACGAATTTAATATTTATATCACTCTGTGTTAAAAGTAGCCGCTAACACATCCTTGCAAAGTAACGCTGCATCTCCCAGGAAATTTCTAACGATACCACAGAAAATGGCCAGTCACTTCAACGCATATTTTTAAAGCTCATTATAATCTCTTACAGCGTTGAACCGACAAAAGAGAGTTTCCGTTCCCAAAACTCTCATCTTCTTCTCGGACACGTTTTCTCCCAAACAGATAAATTTTTACAATTTTACAAATTTTACGACATCTCTCTCTTCCGAGCAACTTCCTTTTTGTGCTCGAATGGAATTCAATGGTTCAATTTCAAGTTTCTTCATCTCCGCCATTTCGATCGTGATTCACCACGGTTCAGTGAACTCTGCCGCAGACCTGCGACTCGATTCCCCCTAAATAGGGGTAGCCGCTCTTCGCCTCGCTGGGGCTGTGAGGCGTCACGTGGTGGTTTATCCCTGCCGGGGTTGGGACCCCCGAGGACGCGCCCTGGACCATGCACGCGCTCATGTTCGAGGCTGTGGGGCTAACGCTACCGCTCAGGCTGCCTAGGTTCAAGTTGCTGGAAGTTAGATTAGAAGCCAGATTGCTGCTGCCGTAGTGAGAGGCGTTGAACAACCTGCGACAGAAAAAGAAAAAGAAAAAATGAAAACGACGGTCCGCAGTGGCTGTTTCCGCCGAGTATTCGTTCAAGGACGAGAAGAGGCACGAAGTTGATCCTCTCGTAATCACGGTCCCCGACTTCTGTTTTACGTCAGAGACAGAAGAAATTTATGCATAATCGCGCGTGAGCGATGGTGAAGTTGCTTCGTTGAGAAATCGTTTGCGTTAGGTATATGTATTGTGTTTCGTTCATTGTAGATTAAAGACGAACAAAAATAAAGAGACGTAGAGAGATGTAAAATGTCCGAGGTATTTGTTTGCTAATTTGTTAGGTATTTAGAAAATGACATAGTGTAGGTAGTATAAAATTTTGCAAATACATTTTTTTCGATATTTTCATTCATTCATGCGATATGATCTTAAAAAAATATTTTTTGTTCAATATCGTCGCATATTACTAATCTTCATCTATAGAATCGAATAACGTCGTTATTAATAATACTAACATGTTCTATTTACAGAGGAGAAGATAAAATTCCTCCACATCTCCTAATTAAGAATCTGATGCTCCAATTGAAAAGACAACGACAAAAACCAAACACGAAGAAGTTTCTCATCGATGGCGTTGGATTGACCAAAAAGTAATTGCGTTTTTCTTTCTAATAGATAGACAAATATGTATATCCTTAAAATGTAACTAAAAAATTGCAAATTCGTTGTGTAATATATCTAATTGTTGGAGCTTCTTTCAGGAAAAGAAAATCCACGAGTTCGGTTAGCAATTGTCGATTTCAAAATGGAATATCAAAGAGGAACATTTTCGTCGTATTTTGCTGTACTACTTTCGAAAAGGTAAGAAACGCTGTGCAAGCACACGAAAAATTATCTGATAAATCACAGCAGCGTCAGAATTGGCTCGCTAAATTTTATTACTAACGAGAATTTTCGCTATTAACGTTCTTAACATTTTTTTTTATCAAAAAAGATAACGCGGGATCGCACAATTGCTTGAAAGATGGCGAAAGATGAATCGAACAAGATGCTCGATGTATCAAATGGCCGATGCATTGATAAAGGTTCTCAAAAATTCGCCTTTTATTTGTACGAGAGGTTGAAAACGCGGTTACTTTCCAACATAACACGGATTTACAGAATCCGCGTATTAAAACTGCAGCATTCCAATCGAACCCTTACGAAACTTTTTCACAACATCTGCCAATTATCGCACGTTCTGATTAAAAAAGAAACCTCTCCACCGTGCGGAGCGATCGGTGGCATATTAAACGAATCGGCGGGACGAGACGGAGGCGAGCACAGCGAGAGATCATCGACGTTGAGAGCAGCGAATTTATAAGAATTTTACACCGAATGTGAAGCAGGTCGACGACCATCGCGACCGTATCGAGAATATTAAAATGAAAAAGAGAAAGGAAACAAAAAAAAAGGCAGCAGAGTAGTTTCACGTTGCGCATAACCTGTAGATGCAGAATTCTCTTTTGGTTTTCTCGCGAGTTTCAAAGTAACCGCCGCGTCTTTCTCTTTCTCTCGTTTCGCCGTGCAATCAAAGCTCGCTGGGGCTCGTTTGCAAACCGATACCGGGGCAACGCGGCGAGAGAGCTTCGTGCTCGCACACGCACGAGTACGAATCGTTTAGGGCGTGTCGAGGCTGCCAACAACCGATTTCAAAACGGAGTAGCGGCCCTTTTGACCGTTTCGGCACAGCAGCACACGGTTAAGGACCCTAAAGCGTGCCGATGCTCCGACCATTTAATTCCTCTCTTTCTTTCTCTTTTTCTTTTCCTTTTCCCCCTCTCCTATTCTCTCTCTCTTTCTCTCTCTTTCTCTCCCTCACACGCACACACATAGACACACTTTCATTTTCTCTTCTTCTTCTTTCTTTTTCGCTTTTCTCTCTGTTCCTCGCGCGTCTTCGTTCTCGTCCTGTTCTCGGTCCTGGTCGTCCCTTAATTCCTTCCACGAAACGGCACAGCGGAAGCTCCACGATTTATCGACTGTCCCCGCGTGCCCGCGCTCTACGAATCTATTTCCCCCTAGCGAACCGCGGCTACAAATCACATTTAGCTCTATGGAAGTGTTAATGAATTCCAGCGAGGCTCAGCCCGAGCGAGTAATTTATAATCGACGCTTGCTGAAATTAAGGGACGTCGGGGCGAAGACGCGTATTTCGTGTCTCACGAATGGCTCAGCTTCGAATCCCCGTAGCGGGTCGATCGAGTTGTTGTTCTTTGCGAGAGATTTTACTCATCGACGAAACGAATTTATCAGAGATTGTGAAAATTAGCGAATTCCTCTAATGACGAATGATGTAATTTTTGTTTTCCAATGTTGCGAAACAATCAACACTCAAAAACACGCAAAAGATAGAATTAATCTCTTCAAAATTTCCTACGTCATTTCGAATTATTAATCCGATCGTTGTTTAGCTCTTCAAGCCCCTGTTCGTTAAAAAATTTCATCAAACGAACCAAAACTACGTGCCATTGTTTCTCCCCATTTAAACTCCGTGTAAATACGAAGAGTAAAAACTCCGATCTTGTTGCGATCTCTCGTTTCCATTAAAAAAAAAAAAAAAAAAGAAAAGAAAACTACATCGACCATTATCGATGCGCGTATAAACGCAAATGGAATCCATAAAAACGGTTTGCGGCTTGAGAGCGGCGCGCCGCGAAATTCGAACGACCGTCCGATATCTGGCCGATCGCGAGAGATCGTAGTAAGTCGGTGTGGCGCGTAATTTCTTGCCTTTGGCGAAACTTTGTCTCTCGCAAGGTTTCGACCAATATTAACGGATGAGAAATGCTCACGACGGCGTTTGTCGCTGGAATTTCGTCGGTCGACAAAACTGTGGCGGTGGAGGTCGAGGCGCTTCCGGAGTGAAGGAGAGAGAGAAAGAGAGAGAGAGAGAGAGACCAGCGGGGCTCCGCCGGTTAAAGCTGGATCATCGGCGAAGATCAAGACCCACGTTGGATTATTAGCCGGTAGCGTTTCATTACGGGGGCCGTGGAGCAACATAATTGAGGACCACACAGAAAACGTGTCGGTGGGGTCCCGTCTGCTTCGCCGTGCCGAGCCAACTCTCTCCCTCTCTCTCTCATCCTCCTCGGAGAGTCTTTCGTCTCGCTCGTTGCTTCCTGTCCTCTTTCTTTTTCCCTGCTCTTTTCACCGATTCTCTTTTTTGACGATCGCTTCTACGGTTCGCACTTTTGACAGTTCGAATCGATTCTTCGCGAATTTTTCTTTTTTTGTTGGTTCTTTATTTTTGGGGGGAGGGAGGAGGATTTCTTTTCGTTTGTGATGCGTGATAGATCGTTGCTTTGAAGATTCTGAGATCGTTTGTTGGATTCATAATTCGCGGAAATAAAATTTTTACATGTATAGAAAGATAAATTTGTGTAAAATTCAAAACATTTCATAGCCAATATCCAATTTTCATATCGATTTTTGTAATTTTCAAGTTCTTTTTGCAACTTTCGATAGAAGAAACAAATTCTTCTATAAAAATCCGCATTTCAGTTGTTTTTCTGCCCTTTAACAAAATTTTAGGCACTTTGATTTTGTTTCCCCTCGTAGAAAGATCAGTCATTAAGAATAAATGAAATTAAAAATTTCAAAATTAATTAATTTAATTTTAAGTAAAAAATTGTCTTTTCCATTAAACCACTATACTTCAGATATTTCACGTATCTTTTTACAAGCTAAGAATTTTTCCATTTTCCACAAGTTGCACGAACATTCACATTCCTAAACGTGACACCTGTTTTTAAATATGCGCCTATTCAATAATCAAAGTGAACCTCGTAGAAAATTTCACTCTTTCTCTTCCCTCTCTTCCCAGTTCCCAGATTCCACATTCAATTTCACTCTGCAGTTTGCTTGTTCATCGTTTCGTCCGTCTTTCTTCCGGGGACTTTGGTCGTTTGCGGTCTGCGTCGCAGCGAATCGGCCTCCGCACTCGGCGTGTAACAGCACGCTGCAGCAGGCGAGTATTTCGCCAACCTGTTATTACGCCACAATGGCTGAATTAATTGTTCGAAACACCCTGCGAGAGCACCGGATGCCTTCTCTCTCTCTCTCTCTCTCTCTCTCTTTCATTCTTTGGGTCGACTATCTGTCGGATTTCTTTCCTTTTTTCTGCCAAAGCTCGGCCGCTTTAAACGGCCCGGGATAATGTATCTCTATCCCGACAACGTGCACTTTGCTTCGACGGTGAACCTCGTGGGGGGTCCTTCAACCTTTCGAGCCTCACAGTATTAACATTTTTGCGATTCACGTTGCACAGCATCGTATTTCAATAACTTCCTAGCAATTGTTTAGAAAAACACGGAACCACCCCCAGTTTCGATCATTTTCCAACCCTCCAATTTCGCAGATTTGTAAAATGTTATGCTATTCTGCAGCTCGTAGACACAGCTATGCAACATTTATTTCTCCCACATACGTTTCTGACATTTTCGATAATGAAACACGTTGTCAGAGTTGCGAGTAATAACGTTTTCTCTTGAACAGATTGCAAATTACCTTCTACTTTTAATTATAGAACGATGCAACCGAATTGTAACTCTTATGCATGTACGATTGAAAAGAAATTTAAATTTCTTGCTATTAACGAAAGAACCTGCAAATCTAACTATTTATCTTCTATTCTATTCTATTCTATTCTGTCAATTTGACACCAAGGAACAAATTAAGTTCAAAAAAATTAGAGTCAAGATCATAAGATGGAACTCGTTGTTATCAAAGAGAAAGCCACGGACGAGCATTTACAAAAAAATGGAGCCACCCGTTTTGATACCTTTTCACGAAATTTCTGCAGCAACGAAGGCAACAAATTGCGTTTTGTTCCCGTTATTGACAAAAGTCTCTGATAAATGATATAATTCTTACCCATAATTCTCCGCGGTTGGTCTCGGCCATTGTTGCTGAGCAGCGTAGTAATTCTCGCTATAGTTGTAATGTTGAGAATAACCGGCAGTGGTTGCTGCGGCTGCAGCTACCGATGCCTGGCCGTAGCTCTGATAACTCTCGGCGCTGCTACCGTAGTGCTGCGTTTGAAACGACTGCAAGCTCATTGTGTTGAAAGCGTTCAACTGTTGGCTGTTTAATTGCTTGCGAAGCCTGGCTCGTCTGTTACTGAACCACACTTGCACGCGTGCCTCGGTTAGATTCGTTCTGCAACGGAGACCTCGGAATTAATAACAACGAACAAATTTTATGACAAACGAATGGAAATCGTGTGCAAATTTTCGCGAATGACTAGAGAAACGAAGAGCATAACCAACAGCAATGAAAAATTGTATAACTTTGTGAAAAATGATTGTGTAACAATCCATTTCGAAAGTGTGAAGCCTCTGGTTAGGTTATAGACTTGAGTTCGTTTTTTTTTTCGAAAACGATTTTACAGTTATGCTCTTCGCTGCGCGATTTGACAATACGGATCAATTGTTGCGCTTCGTACAAACCAGCAAAGTGAAATTAAATTGTCCACGTACTTTTGAGCCAATTCTTCTCTGGTGTACACATCTGGATACTGTGTTCGATGGAAAGCTGCCTCGAGTTGTTCAAGCTGTTCGCCGGTGAACGTGGTCCTACTTCTACGCTGTTTTCTCTTCAACGCAATTCCTGGCTCGCTTTCCGTGTCCGAGTCGTCGCCGCTGCTCCCTCCTGAAATAAACACAAAATAAATGTGTTAATCAACAAAATAGAATTTGAGAAATGAAGAGAGTCGAGTATATTTAAAACTGTCCAAATTGTTCAATCTTCTAATTTTATCTAAATTCCAATATTATAAATATATTTGAAGGTATCCAAAGAAGAACCTTCATAAAAATCCATTCTGATCTAACAATATGATTTAATTATAACAAACGCCTCAATTATTAATTATTTAAATGATAAGAATCATTCGTTCGCAAATAAAAAAGCTCCAAAAAATAAATTTTTGTTTTAGATTATGTTCCCAAAACAGAACCTTTGTAGAAATCCACGAACTAATTGTAACAAACACCTCAATCGTTCAAAAAATAAAAATCTTCCGTTCATAAGTAAAAATTCCTCAAAAATAAATTTTTAAAGACTATATTCCCAAAGAAAGGACCTTCACAAAAATCCACGATCTAACATATGTAACAAACACCTCAGTTATTCAAAGGATAAAAATCATTCGTTCGAACGTAAAAATCTCTGGAGAACGAAGAATCCTGTCAGCGAGAATGATCTTTTCGGAAGATCTCTCGATCACGGTTCGCCTTGTGCGTCTACTACGCGCAGCGGAATTAATTACGGAGAGACCGGCGGTTCTCCACCGCGTGGCACGCGAGGCACGAGGAATTGAAAATTCCTCGGGACGCGCGGCTTCTTATCGACGAGAGGAATCGACGACGGTGTCGGCGGAGGAGACGGCGTGGTAGATGTTACGGAGCACGCTTCTTAATAGCGGCAAGAAAGTCTCGCCCAGTCGAGCACGTGCTGCACGTCAGATACCGAAGATAGGAAGCGAGTGGTTCACGCCCACAGTTCACACGCCGGGCTCGGCAACCCGCCATTAAGGCCCCCCTGATTACAGCCGTGCCAGCTGAACCTATACTAAACTAAAACACCGGAGAAATTAGGGTCCGCCGCGAAGAAATTAAGTTCTTTGACATGTCCCGTCCCACCCGAGCTAAACGAAAGCCTGTGACCAACACCGTCCACGGGATACTTCCTTTCGTTTTCGAGCGTCGTTCGCCTCTCGCGTTAGTCCAACGTACCGGAAATCCTCTTCGTCACCGTTCTCCGGTCGATGCCGTGGTATCACCGCGACCACGTGATCGCGCGAGCGCGCGCCTAACGTCCCAACGTTTCGAGACTTTCTTTCGTTCGTAGCAATTCCGCGAGTGTTTTTAGGTTTTTGTGAATTTGCAAATATCGGTGGGTTAATTGTATAAACGTGGCTTTCTAAGCGGATATTATTAATGTTACAGCACCTCTGTGCGAGAGAAATTTGTCGAATTGGTTTTGACAATTTTTAAGTACTCTGATTGATAGAAATACTCACTTTTTATTTATTTAACGCACATGAACAAATAATTGCGAAATCAAAGTAATCAAAGTATATTGTACGTAATTTAGCGAAGGAGAAGTAAAATAATAAGACGTAAGAATAATAATTTCAAATAATAATTCCTCGAAGAAGAATATTGAAACAAATTTCATTTATTTAATGTATTTTCGCACATTAATTTGATAATACATATGCAACATATTCTGAAGAAACAATGAAAGTAATATAAGCTCTGGATCTCTCTGCAGCATCTCTCTGGGTGTTCGAATATTAATGACAGTCGTGATTTCAGTTTTCTTCGCGTTTGTGTAAAACCTGCTTGCGTTTTGTTCTCCCTTTTCGGGCTCGGACTCGGCAATTTATGCGCCGATTCCTGAATTAAGTCGATCGATCGACGGGAACGAACGTCTAAATCAATAGCACCTGTGCGAACGTCAGCTCTCGGATTCACGAAGTTGAACGCCGCGAAGTGCACGGCGGTTTCTTCGAGATTAAAGACCACGCCGCAGCCGTAAATTCTCGTGACGATTTCAGCAGAACGTCTAACCACTTCTCGAAGCGTTCGCGCTTTCCACACGGCCAGTCAACGCTCGGTTATATCGCGGTTTGTTTCAACAAATAGCGGAAAATGTCTTGATTCTCTGCGGCAACGCTTCGTTAATGCTGCTTGAACCGTGTGTGACTATCTTTTCTTTTCTTTTCTTTTTTCTTACATGTTTAGTGCTACGGTTAATATTTTTCCTAACGGAAGTCAAAGCTGGTTGCCAATTTTTTGGCAATATACGATTCTTTTTATAATATCGTGGAACATATTATCGTTATTTTTTCTTTGCAAGAAACAAAAGTTCTAAATTTTTTTTCAATAGAAAAAATACTTTCAATTTGAACAGCTCCAGTTTTAAACCCTACTGGAGTCTCGATTTCAATTTAATGTTTAATTTATGTTTATAAATGAATGAAACGATAACAGTAGCGACGATCGAAGTGTAAAATTTGCAGCAGAGAAACGAAAATGAAAAGAGCAGGAAAAAATTTATTACACTACGACAAAGGGCGCAGCGCATGCTTCCGTTTATATATTTTACTAAAGATCATTCGAGCCTCTGAAAACACAATACTATAAATTTATGAAATTTCCATGAAAAATTCTAAATTGATCATTTTGACCATTTCGGTAGTTGTAGTGTTAAATAACAGAGGACATGACGAATCTGGTCTACGATACACAGTTGGACAGAGAACCGCAAAGGGTTAATCGTCGAAAAGCATGTAAACAATTACTGCCGAGGGAGAGGCAGACAGTTATTATCGTTATCTCTGTCAGGTACCACTTTAGATCAGCGGAACATCTAAATCAATAGAGCGAGGCCCCGTTGTTCCTCGACGAAAACGGCAGGCTGGGGCACTGGTGTTGGCGGTTTGTAAAATTAGAGGCAGGATACGGATACGGAGCACGAGAGACCACACGCCGCGCGTGTACGCGTTCTACCTTTTCCTCTTCGTGTCCTCTCCTTCTCTGCTCCGACACTCGCCGGAGTGCCATTTGCCTTTGCCACTTTTTCTGGCCGTTAGTTTTTCCCCTCATCGCACTCGCTTCTGTGCTAAGTGCCCGTTTAATGGTTTTTTTTAACGCGATTTCAAAGAGGTTAAGTTTAAAAAACCTTGGATTAAATAATTTGAATATATGGAGCATGATCGTGTGGGAAGATTATTTGTATTATGAAATTTAGAATTTTTGAAAATTTAGCCTAGTTTAATTACGATTTAATTTAATCATTTGAGCAGTGTAGATGTATGTACATATATAAGCGCTCGTACGAGAAATAATTATTGTTTAGTGACATATTTTTAACATATTTTCGTTTAATGCCATTAATACCACTGACAAAAAATTACCAAGGTGATCAAAATTTATTAATTTATAGTCACAGATGTAAAACAGCATAATTTTGGAAATTTAAATGACCTTTCATAAAAGCTTGTGAACTCCATTGTATTATAAAATTTTTCTATTACTTTACTTTAATGTCTCTGATGAAAGTTTATGCTTTAGCAGTTCTAATGCCAATTTTGACGTAAGACTTTAAATTTGTTATCAATTATTCGTTACCCTCGAAGGAAATTCAATTGTTAAAGAAAAGTAGAAAATTTGTCATCGGAAAGAAATTTGACTTGCTGAGAATTATTATTACTATTATTTGTAGGATATTTTTATATTTATTTTCATTATTATTATTATTAAGAGAATGTATTGAAAACTTACTACATCACAAATATTTTTTACCGTAGCCATTTTCAATTGATACGACAAAGTATTAAAATCATAACTCATGCCTCTCATCTTTTTCTTTCTATACAATTCGCCGAAAAACCTATAACAGCAATTGAATCCTTCAAAAGACTTCGTTCCTCGCGTACCTATATCGTGTCAAAGGATGAAAAGATCCATAAAGATCTTAAATCCAATGGGGAACGTATTCAAAGAGATTCTTTATCCTACCTGACGTTACGTCGGCTACGCGTCAAGATAGCGATGGAAACGATACTTCAGTCTTTTATTTTAATTTTATTTCGTATCATCAGCCATAACGGTTAATTAATTGCTTTTTACGCCTCGTAATATCGAAGCGCATCGATATGATACACGAGTATAATCGAGTTTTAACAGATTCGATATTTATTAAAATTTTTACTTTAGAAGTTGGAAAAGAAATGCGAAACTGCTGCAATTTTTTAATTAGCAATTTTTCTCTTTCGTTATAATATTCTCCACGGAAATTTATTAAAAACATGGACTTCAATAAACGACCATTTTTTTCTGAGGATATTCAACTATAAATATGCTTCACATTATTATAGTAATGCATTTGTCTAAATTTATCGAGAATGCAAGTTTATAGTAATTGAACAATAGAACCTCACCAATTTTCCCTACTGATTATTTTCTTATCACACCAGTAATTCTTTGTCTATTTTTACAACAAAATACGTACAAAATTCGGTGATAATAGGACCTTACCAATTTTCCACATTAACTGCTATTCATCACGCTAGTAATTCCTTGTCAATTTTTACGACAAAACACAAAATGCACAAAAATGCATCGATGGAAATTATTTCCAAAAAAAAAAAAAGAAGAACATGGTACTGAGATTTGAGACAGTAAAAATCTTACGTAACGCGTTTGACCATTAGCCGCGCGCGTGAAACATTTCTCCAAAAAAATCGTACAACGTACGACCACACACTGTAAAACGAGAAGAATCGATTTACGTGATTAAAGTACACGCGCGGAGATTATTATTGAGAAGGAGATTATTATACGAGAAGGAAGCTCGCGATCGTAGCTCGCCATTTCCCTTCGCGGGGAAATACGACCGTGGGAATACAAACTTGACTAAATCATGCAACATTTCACTTAGAAAACGCCTCGCAACGCATTCCAGCAGATTCTCGGACGGTGCGCCGCAATGTAATTTCACCAGGGGACGAAATGAAGATTTGTTCGCGGCGCGATGCATACCGATCAACAGGTAGGCCATCCGCGCCGCGCTCTTACATCGGGCTGGCAATTCCCCCGGCGTACATCTAATCAAAACTAAATCTTCCCGACAAGGTAATAATCTCGACGCATCTACGCACCACGGGACGCCTAATATTTCTTCGCGAGCTTTACTCGCCGCCAATAAATAACAAAAAAAAAAAAGACGAAGAAAGAAGAAAGAATGGAACTGCCTTTACGTCCGCCGGCCGGACCCGTGTTCCCGTTAATCTCTTCCTGCCCTCGAAACTACGTATTCGGCACTCGGAGCTGACAAAAGCGGACTCATTTCGAGAAATCTTGCCGATTTCGTTGGAGAGAACGGCGATGGCACTCTCGTAATTGTTTGTAAAAGATTTTGCGATCCTTCTTCTTCTATTTCGCATTTCTGTCGTCTTTGTTTGTACATTCTGCATTCAGTGAACTTTCAATCGGACGATTGGATTTGTTCAAAAGATTTTTAGTAACTTTGTCAAAAGGGATACAGTCAAGTTTGATTTTTTTCTTCTTTTTTTGAAGTTTGTTAAATTGTGACGATGTTTTCTTTCATTTTCATTTTTCCTTTTAATTTCGTACAGGAAATTGATTGCGGCTGGAGGGTTGAAAGAGAAACTTCGTACTCTCACAATTGCGTAACGCAATGTAATTCGTTACTAAGAAGTTTGCAGTTATAGGAACGAAACGTAATCGCGTATTTTATCCGATATAAAGTGCCATTTACTACACGGTTACGATCACCGTGATGCTCAATTAATGCAGCCACACGTTGTAATTACGTTTATCACTCGATTACCTCAAGCCTTTTTATTTATTGCGGTGTTAAAACAAGAAGTATCGCTTTTGAATTTCCCCACCGATTTCCAACTGACTGGTGAAAGCATTATAAAAGAAGTTGGAATAAATTCAATCTAGATAGATTGAAGTACACATTGAATATTATACTTTATCTGCTTCTAATCCCTATTGCTTGCATTATTTTATATCTCTTTCTGGAATAGGTAATTGTAGAATAGGGAATCAACTCACCGAGTATTCCGTCGATGGAATGATTTCTTCGAGGATCGTCTCCAGGACGAGTCTGATTCGTAGGACCACGAAGAAGTCTCGAGATACTGGAAACTGAGGGCGCAGACGCTTTGTCACAGATACCATCCTGCTGGCAAAACCATGTCGGACCAGTTAGTATACCAGTGGAAATCAATCCAATTTTCCTCATATCATGTTAAAATAAATATTCCATACAAATTATAAATAATTCATAAGTATTTGATAAACTGAGATCATTATATAATTATATTAATAAAACACTATCACTAAGACTATTATGTTATAATATAAATTATAACACCATCAATAATTGACAAACTAAGATAATTAATTCTCTTTCTTTGTCTATTATCAGACAGTTATCAAGAGAAACATTTACTCAAATGACTATAAAGTATGTACTATAAAGACATTATCAACAGACCTTTATCAATTTCTCGCGAATCTCCCAGCTGAATATTCCTGGATTCTGTCTCTTCATGTCTTCGATCCTCGCTTCCACTTCCGGCGTCGCGACTCGCGGTTTGCTACCACCGATCACACCCGGTCTTATCGATCCTGTTTCTTGATACCGATTCAAGATCTTCGACACGCAGCCGTGAGAAACTCTCAACTGTCTGGAAATGACGCACGGTCTGACACCAGCCGCTGCCATTTCTACGATTTTTAAACGGATATGGTTCGGCAGTGGGCGGCCATTGATAAAGACACCTCCGAGTTGATTCACACGACCTTGCCCTGGAAAAAGAAAAAACGATACTGTACAATATTGTACAATAACATCAGAAATAATAAAAACATAATAATAATTTTCATTTTACAAAAGTTCGAGTTATTCAGTTTCAACGACGACTGAAGCACAAAACGTGAACAGTCAAAGTGAAACAGAGAAACTTTATAATACGCAAACTTTTATTTATACGTTATAGGAAAAATCATTTAAATCTTGAAAAAAAGTAGACTGTTTTACATCTATAAAATATCGAACAAAAATTATAAATTGACTATTTTGTTGAACATTTTACGTCAGTTTCAAAAAAAAAAAAAAAAAAAAAGAAAGAGAACTCAATCCAATGTCCATTTCAAAGTGTCAATGCAATCAAAGCAAGATGTACATTTTTCAGTAGCACAAAATCAGATCAGAATGTTGTGTACCACGCGAAATGCCCTTCAGACACTAGCAATTAGAGGCCATATCGAAGAAACTAATTACAATAACGAAGTTAAATAAGAGGGTGGAAAAAGTAACAAGGGAGGAACGGCGGTCCTTCAAAAGGAACAAGTTCAAAAGAGGATATCTTTGCATTCAGCAGTAAAACTTAAGACAGGACAACACGAACACACTCATTTATGTTTTTTCTAGCTAGCTTTGTCATTATCCTCTTGCTTCGACGAGTCAATTGTTAGAAATTAATAAGTGATTGCAGCAGATAACTATCTGTGACATAATTTCTTTTAAGCTATGAAATGTGAGCAATGAGGAATGTTTGATGAAAATAAAAATGTAAATGTAATAAGACTTTCGAAAAATTAAAGGCAAAATGATTAAGGGAAGCAACATGTTAATAGCTTGAATATTTTATTATATTTGAATATTGGAATATTTTGAAAAAAAGATAGCATTTAAAGATAATTTTTCTTAAAGCCTGTTTCTTTCCCCAGTCTTCTTCCACTTTCATAATCTTCATAGTGTTATGTAGAGGTAAACGACATTTTAATATCTTGAATATTTTAGTTCACTTTAATATTCTAAATATTTCAGAATATTGGAATGTTTTGAAAAGTGTGGAATTTTAAAACAACTCCTCTAAAAATCTGTATTTTTCTCCTAATCTTCTGCATTATTCCACTCTTATAATCTTCACACATGAAACATCTTCAAACACGTGCAATAAATAGACACTGTGGTAATCCTTTGAAACTCCGGGCTCGATTAACATTCCAACAAAAGAAAAGTGAAAATTGAACGTCGTATCTCATTCTAAATGAAATACAGAATCAGCGCGTGTAAATCATTTAGGTTTTTGTAACACTTAATTAATTTCCATCGTGGTCCCGCCGATTTGTATATTTGTCGTAAATTTACATTAAAACGAAAAAAAAAAAAACAAGAAGAAACAACTGTCGCTGAATGGCGAATGTCCGCGGTGTACCACCGCGATATAAAGTTTACGACGTGCACGGGTAATTGGATGCGATAAAAAACCATTGTTTCAAACACGCTGGTTCGAAGGGGTGTTCTTGAGAGAGAATTCTTCCAAGTTTTCTACGAGACGATTTCTCAGAGTAATACTAGACGATGCATTGAACTCTCATCCACGAAGGCATTATCGCTGCTCACTTATTAAAAGAGCAAGACACGGAGACGTTTAGAGTTGAAATTGAAACCGGAAGTCTTTATATCGCACTATACTAGAAGGATGACGTTATAATATCATATTCTATCTCTGATTCTTTCAGTGGTCAGTGATCGAAAAATGAATCATGAGAAGTTTCAGTATACAGTGCAAGGCGTAATTGTGACAGTGAAAAATTGTCGATAATTTAATTATTTTATTTGTTATTTAATTTAATTCCTGACATAATTTCACAAGAAAAGATTGTATAATCCACTTGATCTCATTTTAAAGCGAGAAGTTTCTAATTTGACAACGAGTTCAAGATAATTTTACATAACCGTGACGGATGAGAAAACTTGATGAGGATACTTTTCTTTTCGAAATTGTAAAAATTCGAATGCGCGTAAAGAGATTAAAAAATTTATTCCACGAGTAGATCCAATATGATCTTGAAGATTAGTCTGGTATTGATGCGATTTTTAATAACAGCGAATGATTTTAAAGAATGAAAAATGAATTGTAATAATTCTGTAATATTTTCTTGCTTTTTACAGATTTATAGGTATCGATCGTCTCTTTGTAAGTAAAAGTTACATTTTGTAAATTTAATAGAATTTTCCAATTTTTTCTTTTGCTTCATCTATTCAGATCAATAGTAGTATAGTACCAGATTATTCTTTCTACCCACGACTCTTAAGTAGAATTGTCTGTTCTGACACAGACCTCACGAAGCAGACGCTGCGTCGTGTTTCCAGTTTAGAAGAACACTTGAGAAAGTAATTCGATAATTACGTAATCAGAAGAGAAATTACTCGGTTTTAGTGTAAAGTAAAATTACATTCTTGCGTTACTTTTACAATAATAAATTTACCCAAAGCAGTCGAAATATATAAATAAATATTTGTAACTTTCCACAAATGTAGAATTATTAGGAGAATGTCTTAGGACACCTTAGCTCTTTAGAAATTTAAATTTTTGTATACTATATAAATAAATGTTCTAATGTTCTTTATAATACTTCCAAAAGATATTCACTGGAAGAATAACAAGTATCGTTACTATAATCCCAAAATAAACATGACAGAACTAAAGATGCTACAGCAACAACAACTTTAAATTCACGATTTAAAAAAGAAAACGACCGCAGAAGACCTAATTGACATCCATGTTACAATAAAAAAAAACGCCTACAATTTAAATTCCAAAAAAAAAGAAAAAAAGAAAAAAATGGACAATCAACTCACGTATGTACGAGAGAAAGAGGAAAGGCTAACGACTCGCTAAAAATTGATAATCATCGTAGTAATGGGCCTGTCGTTACACCAAATCCCTCGTAACACCTGCTACGAAAACTTCTGCTAATTACCACGGCATAATTCAAAAAGATACACCCCACCAACGCCGCCTGGTCGCTGGTCGGTGTATCTGGTGCCGCCAAAGTAGTCCCGTTTCGTCATTCATCAAGTCCGCGAGATTTACATCCCCCTCGACCCCCCTGCCGGCGTGGGATCCCGATGGACTCCGTAAGGACATATCCACAAGCGCGTGCAACGCACACACGGGCGATATCGTCGCGTTACGTACGGCCCTCGGACACCTCTCATGACGTCAGTCAGGCCGCGGGGCCCGACGGGATTACAGGCAAGATCAAAAGGCGCCGACCGCCGCCGCCGACTCGATCTCGCTCGCTCTTTCTCTCTCTCAGTTCTGTCTTCTCTCTCTCTTTTTCTCTCTTTCTCTCTCTCTTTCTCCGTCGCCTTTGGCCGCGCGTTTCTCTCGGTACGCACCGGGGTCCAAAACGGGCTCGAAGCAAAAGGACCTGGCCATAGGGTGGCCCCTTATTCTCAGTGGATCCGTGAGCACCACTGACCGCGCGACAATACGCGAAATTTTCTGCGTAACCGGGACATCTTCCGTTGTAAGAAACACGGATTTATTGAGTTGGGTGTAGGTTAAATTGGGTTCGATGTGATATAATATCGATAGAAATTTAGAGACGATAGATGAAATTTTTTTGTAAAACCCGGATTCTTCATTACGAAATACTCCACACTGAATATTGAGTGTTGGGTGTAGATTAAATTGGGTCTGATGTGATCTGGTACAGAGTTATAGAAATTTAAAGAAAAAAGATATGTGAAATTTTAGATTAAAGTTGGATTAAATAAAGTTTGATTAAAATTTTCCAAATTGTATTCCATAATAAATTATAATAAATTGAAATCTAGTTCGATCTAGTATAGATTTAGGATGATAGGAAGAATTTAAAAGTCCAGAAAATACGTAACAAATACGTAACAAATAAATACTAATCAAATAAAAGAAAAGATTCTGGTAATCATAAATTGGGAATATTTTCAAAATTATAAAACAACTTTTTGGTTTAAAAGCTTCTTTGATGTTCTAGTTTAAATCTCTTGCACTTTTTTAATAAATAAAATAAAATATCAGAAACAGGACTGGAAATTTTCAAAAGAACATAATTCCACGACAAAAAGGAGCTAGCATATTCGAAGCTAGAGAAAGAATATTTATTAAAATTATGAATTTGCGTTTCAATTGAATGAAAAATACATATATACGATCAGTAACAAAATATGTTAATATTAAAGGAGTAGCATCCTTATAATTTGACCAATCGTGTAGCAACTACAAAATAATAAATTCCAAAAGTATAACGAATAGTATGTCGGTAACAAAAGGGTCGGAGCTTCAATCACTTTTATAGCAAAATGGCCTGCAACAGCATTGAAAACAAGAATTTGCATTCAAGTTTACTTTACGGCGATTTCCAGCGAAATTGTACTATCTGACAAATACCAGCGCCATTGAAACCCCGTTGGCCGGAGGGTCAATTTTAATGATGCGAGTTGCGCCGAGCGAATTCAAATCGGGGAAGGCCCCTATCGCTTCATATCGGCACGATCATGGATATTAGCGTGATCGCCCACAATCAATTACCCGTTATCAATAATTCATGCTGGAAATTATTTTCTCGATCATTTCGTACAGATCGGCCGTCTTTTATCTTTGCTACAGGGTGGTCTTACCTCCGCGACGAAGTACAAAGTTCTCAAGCATGTTAATAAGCGTCGAACATTCTTTTTTTTATTCTTTTTTTTAATAAGTGTCCCTCGTTTTCTTGTTTCTTTATTATTAATCTAATTCTTCTAATTCGTACTGCCAATCATCAATGAACGTCCACTTTGTTTCCATTCTATTATACATAAGTAGAAAATATTTTAAAAATTTACAACAACTTTCAATAATCGGAAAATTAATATTTTCATAGACACGAGATTGGAACAGATTATTTCCTGGCTTAGAAGAACTTCTGAAAAATTTTCAAGCTAAGAAACAACGGATTGTTTTATAATATCGTCTCGTCCTTCTGATAGTCTTGCTTCGTAAATAATGTACAAATACAAATAAATACAAAAAGCTTTACAATTACAAATTACAAATGAATACATCTTGCAATTACGAACATCCCGGTCACCGCCGTCGATCGTTCAAACAATCGTTCAAACGTACTGATACATCGAACGATACCTCGGCGACGAATAAATCACATGGGGAATCAATGAGAAGAGCAGGCCGACCACTCAACGAAGCTAACAAACCTAAAATCCATAACGCGGTGTCGTTCGTTGAACGATTTTTCAGTGCCGGCCGTAACACCACCGGCAAAACAAACCGCTCGTTAACCATTCCGGCTCTCGGTTGATCAACAATCAATGACCGTACACCGTTCGTTTCGAATGGCGTTCGTAACCGCATGATAAATGACGAATTGCGCAAACAATCGGGGTCGTAGGGACCCGGGCTGAACGTGTCTCGATCAGCTTGGCCTGGTCGCTCGCCTGCCGGCCCCGATGAAAAGCCAAAGATGGGGGGGGGGAGGAGGGAGAAACGATTGGAGAACGAAGCAGAAGAAGACGAACGAAGACGACGAGGACGAGGTGAAGGAAGAGGTATACACCGTGATGTACCTGAGTGGGAGTATCCGCATGTACGAAGGGGGATGCATGTGCTTAACCGTTCGGTGTGAGTTCCGAGTTGCCAAGGCTTCAATCAACGTGCCGTCGCCCGCGGCCTATCCGATATCAGACATTAGGTACCCACGGCTCTGGCTACGTACTTTAACTCTTTCACGTTCCGACGCCCACGAGCGTGGCCTGGCTCGCCACGTAGCCGAACTTCATTTCAGACGTGGTCGTACGCGTTTCTTTGACGAAACATCCTCGAAAGGGAGAGGATGTTCAACCCTCTCTAACCATGCGAACGTTATTAGGTAATTCCGGCTGTTTACTCCGAATCTAGCAATTGACGATTGGTCTAAATGGTGTGTTGACGTATCAAGCAGCGATGAAATAAAATTTTCAACACATAAATATGGATGCGACTTTCACGTTGCGTGACATTACAGAGGGTTTATTTGAAACTTTTCTAACAGGAAACGACGTTGGGACGAAACTCAGGTAAAATTAATTTGCGAATTAAACGGTTTGCGTAGTTCGAAGACGAAACACGTGTTTGAAGAGAAGTTGGAGCGGGGAGCAGAAAAAAAAGAAAAGAAACGTTCGGACAGACGAGGGGATAATTCTCTCTTTAAGAGGCAATCCTCAAAGAAGGGATCGACATCGATAAACATATAGTATTACAAAATATTGAAACTTTTATAATTTTGCAAAAAGAAATAATACGAAGAAATCAACTTGGAATCATTTTGTAGCTCGAAGCCTCTACTTTTGAAATACGTCGTTCATTGTATTCTAAGATGTTTTCAGACTACGTGTGAAGACTTCAGATGGCAGTACATCCGCCGATTTTTAATGGTTTGATCGTTTGGGATGATCTCTGATGTCATTTGATTTATATTCAACGAAAGGATCTACAAAAACTTTTGAAGGAAATTTGAATTGAATATTTATATTTCAGAATACAACAATTTTGGTACAATGATTTTTGGAAACGATTCGATTTGTTAAAATTGTTTGACGTGGAATTTGTGTACTGAAAATTATTGAGATTAATTTCAATTGATTCGAGAATTTATAAAAATTTACAATTTCTAACAATAGACGATGGAGAAATTATTTCCAATTGACGTCGACGATTTATACAAATTTTTGAGACGAATTTGAGTAAGTTATATTCAACACAATAAAAAAGAATAGTAGTGAATAATAAACGCAAGTAACATATTACTCGTTGAAATTCAAAAATGATTTAATCATTTTTTCTCAGTATATCTTAATATATTCATAATACATAATTCATACTTTCAAATTTTCAATTTCATCGATAACATAACATAAAACAATTTGACTACATCGATTATTTTAATCGATCACATTTGTATTTTGTTTATGCCCCTAAAATAATTATTCGTATTTTTATTAGTATTATTAAAAGCAAGGAAAACAAAAAAAAATGTAATTGAATGAAATGAAAATATCCATTATCATTTTACACAATCTTATCAAAGATTACAATATTAAATAAAATGATAACGATTGACGATTTATTATATAAAGTAACTGCCTATGTGCCTAATCATTTCAAATTACATCAAGCGAATTACAGAGTACGTGTAAAATCTATAAAGTATTAAATCAGGTTTACTTATTAGTTATGATCTTATGTTAAATCGTAATTCACGCGTGATGTGTAATATTCGTTGTTACTATTATTATTACATCACATAAATTAAGTTTTTATGCATCGAATCGTACGAGAATACATACATACACGTTACTGAAAATGATGAATGGAGGTGAATACAACGGTAAGCGACGGTTCTCTTTCATCTGATTTCGGTAGCTCTGATTCTTTAAATATATGTACATTCGTCGATATGTTTCTTATATCAAAGGCAATAATTTACGATGCCAAAGAATTTGAATTTTTAATGGTTGATTGCTCAATTTTCACCTATTACATTTTTTTACTAATTTTTATTTCTATTAATCACAATTCTTAATTTTTTTCACTAATTTTACAACCTATTAAATTTTTCTCACTGTTGCACTAGAATAGCAACAAAATTAACGTAATAGACAATTAATTGCAAAAGAATGACTCTAACGAGACGTACATTTACAATAATTGTACAAAACGAATAAAACTGAAATTGTGCTCAAATTTCATAAATAATAAATTCATTTCCTAAAATTTATAAAACGTTTTACGAAACGTTTTGTAAATTTACAAATAGGGCTGGAATCTTAAGTTTCATGTCAAATTGTTCACGAATAAACTCTAACCATGTGAAAGAAAAAATTTCAATTGGAAACACATACGTAAAATAGCAAATGTTGTACGAATTCTTGTTATGTATTCGATACATAAAGTTGAATAATATATCTCTTAATTAGTATATCGTATGTGATATATAGGTATGTGATTCCAGCAAGTAGAAAACCATCTGTTTCTTCTGACGTCGGACAGTTCTCACTTGCCCGCGTTTAGCGACGGTCTCCAATAGAAAACATTATGTTATCAAACACGAATATCTACTTTTATCAATTTCCTCCGAATAAATTAACGAATTCACACCAAAAGAAGAGATATTAATATGCAATAAAAAATGTCATAATACTTAACACTAGAATTAGCTGCGATTAAAGCATCAAATTTTCATCCAGAGATATTAAAGTAAACAAAATTTTATAATCTCAAATCTCTAAAAATACACTGTTCTGCATCTATAAAACTTCCGAGAAAAATTAAATATTAGTCATTTTGACCATTTTGATAGTTCTAGTGTTAAAACATGATACTAAGAAATAATGCGGACAAATAGTGCGTTGTAGCAATATAGGAACAACGTAAATGTCACAATAATCAATTAATCAATAAAATATAGGTTTAATGTAAATTAATTAATTAATCAATATCAAGAATCAAATGTTAATTCTTATCCACAGTTTCAAAGAATATTACCTACTAATTAAATTATCATTCTAAACAATGCTATAAACTAAAACATTTATTACGAGAGTTACGCCTGCTCAAAAATTAAAACTCCATCTAAATCGAAAGAAAATAAGAAATGTCCTAAGACACTGCAACATTTAATTTTTTTACTCCTTATTTTTCCACACGCCGTTCATTTCAACTTGTCTGCCACAAAATCTCAACTCTATCCCTCCACAATACTTCCACCATTAACATACACGCAAAATCATCTCAAACCTCCAGACGTACCTTGAAAAGGATATCCAGTGAAATAGGGTGTCATATTCAGAGTGCTGACTGCCATTTAGCCTAATCTTCCTTGTTTCTTCGATCACCGACCCACCACCAATATCCTAGACAGGATCTATATTTCTCCAAACTACAACCAAATATCGCCTCTCTTCCTTCCGATCTCTCGACCGTCCCCCCTTCGAGCACTTTCACACGAAACGAAAACTTCAATGAAAGCAAGACGACGACGGCGACGGAAACGAAAAGGAGCCGGAAGACCGGAATCGGAGTAACTCGTCGGCGATACGGCCTGTCCCCAGAAGAAACCAAGACGAAACGACGGAAACCAAGTGTTTCTGTTTTCGTCGCGAATGCGAGTGAAACCGGTCGTGAGAGACCTGTTTGCTTCGGGGTCTCGGCTGGAACTGTTGGAGCGCCGATTCAGACGGAGGTTGGCTGCAAAGGAGATTGAGAGCAAAAGAAAAAGGAGAAGACAGGCTTAGGTGAGTCCGAGGGCAAAAGAGACTCCGCCTTCGTTCACGGGCCCTGTCGAGGTGGGAACATCTGGGTCCAAGAGTACCTTGATGGCTCTTGGTCGAGTGGTGCATTGGTCACCGCGAAGGTGACCCCTTCAAGGTGGAGGTGGTCTCTCGTCAGACTCCGCCCGGCTTTCTCCTTGCCTTCGCGAGCGCAAGCCTCGTTCGGGGCGCAAGGCTCGTTCTCCACGCGTTCCTCCGCGCTCCTTTTGATGTCCGACCGGCGGAGGAACGATCGGTGGCCGGACGGAAATGTGTAACGACGTTTCATCGATAACCGTTTCGTCGAATATGCAGAATTTACGAATATGCACGCTGTCTTGAGAATTTAGTTTCGGTTGAGTAAAGATTGTCCAAGAAAAATTTTGGAGAGGAATCGAAGCGAGGGGATACCTATTATTTCGGAATAATAATTGCGACAGAATCTTCGAAAACGATTCGACTTAACTGGATTTAGCTGGAACCATCAAAGTAGTCGGAATGCCCGATTTATGATTTCTTGGAGTAGTTTCAGCAGATTTACGAAGCTGCATTTTTAGAAATTTGAACGATTTTTTTTTTATAAACTTTGTCCTACTTCTTGCACTATAATTTTGTGCTCTTGTCGTCGGTAGTTCTAGTGTTAAATTTGCCCGACGTAGAATTGTGAAAATATACTATCTTGAGAATTACTCGCAATCTCCAATTCTAAGCGAATTTTCTCAATGAGATTAAAAATATTTCGATCAGCTTTCTCTATATTAAAACAAGATCAGTTGAGAGCATTTCGATCCCCCTGCTTCCTTCCAAGAAATACAGAACGTTGTTTCACGTTGTTCCCTTGCGACGTCCAAACTTGATAGCTCCAATTTATTACATTTCTATCGTAGCAGACAACCCGAAGTATAATTTGTTTTAGTCTCTTCAACATCCTTTATATAACACAAAGGCTAGTACAAATTCGAAAAGATTGCGTGACATATTTTAATATGTCAATGATCAATCTTCCTCATCCTTTCCTCGGGCGTTAGACACTTCCAGCTGATTCCCCGCTGCGACAAAGGAATCTTCTCTGATTCGCGTGTAATCATCCGGGAGATTAGCCGAAAAACAGGCTGGAATCGTCTGGACGAGCGTCGTAATCCGACACAATAGGCCTTATAACCGCGTTAATACGCAAACCCTGCGCGCCGCTATTTACAACTTCATATTCTCCATATTCTTCGTTAATATTTTCGCTGCTAATAATTGAACTGAGAATTTCTATGCACTATGAGGAACTTACGAATGAAAAAAAAAAAAGAAATGTAAGAAGTGCTTGAAATTATGTAAAATTTGCTGTATACTTTGACGTTCAATTATTTATCGTTGAACTGCGAATTCCATGTTTTTAGAAAAGGAATTAAAGAAATGGATGATATACAGTTATAATATTGTACATCATTAACGCATTTCTTTTTTTTACGGATAACAATAAATTATCTATTATATTCTCTTAATATGTTTTAATTTCTAAGTAAGTTATATAATATATAATCTATATAACAAGTTGCCATATTTAAGATGATTATTCGCGTCTATCAACTCGATGAAAACTGAAAGAAAAACTAGATCCTCTCAAAAATGAAGTATTACATGAAAAAAATATTCATTTCTATTCAAGATTTATTTTTTCCATTGAAATCACCAACTGACCAATCGTACCCCGATTAGAGTATCTTGTACAGCGGTGGTTTGTCGTCGATATTTTTTCATTCCCCAGAGACACGAGATTCTTCACTGAAATATTTCGAATTTCAGCTCGGAACAGGTCGTGGTACCACGAGGCTTTCTGCTGGTAGAAATATTCCCGAAGGACGACGATCCACCTAATTGTCATCCATTCACCCCTTTTTCTCACGTTAGCTCGTTCGTTTCCCTTTTCTTTGCGATCGAGACACGAAAGAAGACAGAGTCAACGCTATTACTTATACATTGACGTATTTTGACAAGTCTCTCGGTGTCACATAGTGGAGACAGTTTAACCTCCTACTGGTGAGACTATAGTTCTGAACAATTTGCTCGCGAGAACCTGGTGGGCGTGATCTCGACGATGATTAATTTTACCAGAGCCTGGAGCGTTCGAAAAAAAAGTCGCTTGGGTAGATCGTGCGCCCTGTATCTCGTGTGAATTGAAACATTTCGGTGAAATATTTTTGGAGACGATTTTGCGAGATATTTTGAAAACTCTGAACTAGTATATTCATTTAGTAAATAATATATTCAATAGTAAATAATACATTATAAAAAAGAATGAAATTTTATAATAATTTTATAATTTTATAATTTTTATTCGAGTCATTTTCTGCTTTATTTAGAGGATTTAGTTTGTTTCATCATTTTTCACTTGATCTTTTAACTGAGCATCGGAAGCCATAAAAATTTAGATTTTACATTACTTAATTTTGGAATTCTTAATTTGACTTAATACAGACAAGTAAAATTGAATATCCAAAATTTTAGTAATCCAACACAGACATTTATAAACTATATACCTATCATTTGAGAGATAACCATATTTTTCTCATACGAAAAAATTATTAGCTTGTAGGAAGTATGGAAAACTTGATCTTAATATAGGGAAGGGGGGCAATTGTCTATTTCAAATATTATGTTGAGATTTTTCTCTAAGGAATTAATAATCCTTTCAGACATAAAAATTCAAGAATAGCGATAGAGTTTTTTGAAGCCTAACATCTCTTTTCATCACTTATTATTTTTTTACTAAATCATCTACGCTAGATCATATAAACATTTCTTATCCATTTAATCGAAATGGAAAAATATGAAATTCACGAGTTTTAAATCCTATTTATTATTCACGAAACAAATACATTTTTATATAAGTAATTACATATATACTTGGTAAATATAAATTTCACTGGAAATATTTCCTTATATTCATCCGGGTTTACATCCGAATTTACAAGATATAGATTTTAGACATTTTCTTGAGAATTTCTGGTGAATCATTCCCGATAGACCGATTGATCATTTCGACTGTACCTAAAAGTCTGTGGTCAGGTTCTAGATTCAAGGCTGTCTTTGACAAACACTCTTGGGACCGTGTTTTCGGAATTGAAAGATCTCTGTTCACTAGTGATGGAACTTGCTCCTGAGAGTTTCATTCTGACTGCTTGACATTCGACTAAATTATCTTTTTGCCTCGATACTGAGTATCGCATAGTTTATCGAAGGTTCGAGATTATTTACAAAATATAGTTGCAGAATTTCATACAAAAATTTTCCTATTTCCTCAGAAAAGTTATATCCTATAACTTCAATTTGCTTTCACGTGTTAGTTATTCACTGCTACGTGAATCTAAAATTATTAAAGCCCAAGTTGACAAATTTTTCTCGAAGACATCTTCAATAATAAAACTTTTCACTTACTTTTCACTTGTAGAATAATATTACAGACAATAAGAATATTCCACGCATAAGTTAATTTTATCATAAGATGCTCTACTTTTGAGAAAAATAAATTTGAAAATTCATCGAACCAATTCGACAAAATTTATCAATCACGAGAAATCGCAGATGGTAAATTCGAAGTAGAAGACCAATAAACAAAACCACTGTCCCATACCATACGTATACATAGATAAACTAAAAAAATCACTATTATGATAAAATGATTAAAAAAAAAAATCCTTCAAAGATTAATCATCCATCTTTCATCTCGTATAATCCAATTATCGTCCATCAATTCAATTTCACAGATACAGAGGAAGTTCTAGCGGAAAAATGAGAATTGAAACGAGTGCAAAACTAAGAGGTGGTGGCCGAACCAATTAATCTGCAGAATCTGGACGCGGCCACGGTTTCACTGGAATCAAGATACGAGAAAGAGGCTGGCTCGTGTACAGGCGTTTTACGTGAAATTTATGTACCCTCTGGAAGAAGCGGGGAACGAAGCGCGGAGTCCGCGATCGGACACGCTGTTGCGCACGGCTGCTCGTCATTAGAGGAATAATGCATATCTTAATGATTACGAAACGAAACACTGACACGATGCTTGGGATCTACGTAAGTAAGTGAATGGCGACGCGGCCTGGCAACTCGGCCCATCCACAATCTTGTACTCGTCCCACGCTGCTGCAATCAGCTCCCCATAAACTACAATCACGACACGTGCTATCCCTATAGGTGGATGCCTGCATTCCCTGTAAACAGGGCGATAGCTGGTCAAGGATTAAATCTCTCGGCAAATGAATTCAGAACGTTCGCGGATCACGCTTTAGCTGTTCAGGTTCAGGGAGAACAGCCGACGTTGTACCGTGTAATTAATAGCGACTTTGTAGATCTTCGACAATATACTCACTCTGTACAACGTAGCTGCATTTGTGAGAAATTTCTGTACGAAAATCACTGTACGTGCGTTAACATGGACGATTTTGAAATTTCACATTATGCGATTCTGTGGATCTTTAACAATACACTCGCTATATGGATACAGATACGTAGATAGATACATTTACAAGAAGTTTTCAGATATGGTTCTCCTTCACATTTTCGAACGAAACAAATTACTCTAATATGATAATATTGTGTATAATAAAATACAATATTATATATAATATGTATAGATTAGGCTTAGGTTACAATACTGAATATAATTAACTTCGAGAAAATTATATAGTACAGTGAAACTATATAACATTACTATATTGTAAATGAAATAATTTTTATTCAAGGAAATTATCATTTATTTTGAAACTCTAAGACGTTCTATCAGGCTTGTGCCTATAAACCATCAAATGTTGAAGACGTAAACTACTACGAAGAGATTATCATTCAATATCACTCGCCCCTCGCGGGATCGACGAAACAGTAAGTAGAAACTACTTATTTACTTGTTCCATGATCCATCGTTCTTTTTTCCTCCCTGGGCCGGTTAATATCTCAATCGTTAAAGTGGTTTTCGTCGGTGGCTCGGCATCCACCTATGCACCAGACCAATACTAAAGTACATTACACGAACGTGGCTTGATAATACGCAGCCATTTTCATTTACCAGCCGCCTGTATATGCCAGTACCCAAGCTTAAGAGAAACGCACATTGGCAGGTCTGGAGAGAACTGGTACACCACACGCGAACGGAGAAAAGAGAGGAGAGAGAGGGAGAGAAGAATGGTCAGAAAAGCACCGGCCATTACGAGTGTTACAACGGCGGTTCGCGCGGCGCGTCAAAGAGCGCTCATTAAATGCTAGCAATTAACTGCGGGCCAAGCTCTTGAAGGGTTTCTCTTCGAGAACGAAGCCAAGAACTACGTTCTTTTCAATCTTTCTCCCTTTCTCTCTCGTTCTCTCTCCTCTCTTCTCTCCGTTCGCGTATGGTCTCTCTTCCTCTCTTTCCTCTCTGTTTTCTATCACGACTCCTCCGTCTTTCGTGCGTGTTCACTTAAACGGGGTTCTCTGTTGCTCGCGTTTTTTACAGCCTCCTGTGACGCGAGTCTGTGTATATATGTATAGGACCCACGGGATTTAATGGGTCTCTCCTGCCAATAAGAACGATCGACATGCGATCCATCTATCACAGCGACGCTCTCGTTTGAAGCTTTGCATCTTGACGCAGTTGGATTATTGAGAATATAATAGTTTTCACTCTTACAAATTGTGAAAAATTTTGTATTATGGAAATTATGAATTGTGGAAACACTGAATTGTGGAATTTAGGAATTCTGAATTATGGAATTCTAACTATATATATAATAATTTTTTTAGGAATAGTTTGAGTTAGGTATACTGGATGTTAAGGTTATTGATGTTGCTACTTCATATTCTGGATCTTAACATAACTAAATAGTAATTTAAATTTTAGATTTTGGAAGTAATTACATTCCTTTTCTGGAATATAATCGTGTATTTTTAGAATCGTAAAATAAAGTCTAGACTTCCAAAAAATATTACATGTCTAACAGAATGTTTAATTTTAAATAATTGAAACTATTTTTTTATTCTTTACTTCACAACTCAAAAAGCTTTTAAATTAATTATAATATAATTATATTGTAATATAAATTGCATTAAATTTATAGTAAATATCGGTATGGCGTTCATTTACTTAAAAAATTTATAAATTTTTGCAAAAAACACTTCCCGATTCAACGATACAAAGAGAACACTGCAGTCCTAATTAGAACCATGCAAAAGTTCACAAATTAATCTTTTAATTAGTCTTTATTGCAAATGAAAATTTCTTCGATTTATGGATACACTAGCGCCGTGTAGCGGTGAAATTCTAGAACTAATTTTACCGCATATTTAAGAGATGCCGAATTCTCGCCATTTAGCGGATGGATTCAATTTGGAGACAAATAACAGGACCATACTAATGTAAAATCATTAATTACTCGAGATAAAATCACAAATTGTCGGAATCGTGTGATCACAGACGAGATATAAACAAACACTGCATCTTATGGGACTATGCTCTGAAATACCGACATAGTACAAAAAAAAGTCAATGGTTTTTACCGCACTCTATACGGTAAATTGGAGAACTACATAAAGAAAAACGATCCAAGTTGATCAAGTAGTGAAAGCGCCAGAAACATGAAATCCATTATAGTGTTGTCAAATTTTTAATACCGAAAGCTAGTAACTAACTGAAATTATTTCACTGTATATCAGAATTACATAAATAGAAGAATTCTATCCATGTTTTATGGTATTACGATAGTTTTTTTTCGTGCAAAAAATTAAAATTTTAAAGTTACTAATAAAAAGACTAAAGAACCTATCAGCTCAAAAATAAATTTTATTAAAAGTTCGATATAATATGAGAGAAATTAGAAAAAAAGAAAAAAGAACAACCCTCTAATTTACAAATATAATCGTTGAAGAAATGATCAATCCTAGATTTTTTTAAATATTTTTGTACGAAAAATAGACAATTTCGTGTGAAATATTTGAAATACAACTCGTATCACTTCAGTCATTAAATCAAGTAAAGAACATTCTGTTATGGATATTTCATTGGTCTATAGAATTCATAGTTCATAGAATTTATAGAATTTTCTATATTTAGTGCATTCCACGTACAATCTTCTTTTGTTGACGTCAAAAAGATTTATGCAATAAATTTAATAAGAAATATTTAATTACCATTAGTTTAGCTAGGACCCAGGCATCATTTCTTCTAAATTCCATAGTCCATCTTTCATCTATCCATCCATATGGAAGTTGATAAATCTGTAACACACTTATTTATTGGATTAGTAGTTTAAAAAACTTAACACAAAAATTCCAAACCACTAAAACGGTACCGACATTTGAAAGAAAAAGCAAATGAATAGCCAGAAGGGCTAGACTATTAAAAGGAAACTGCGATACAATAGCTTAAAGAGCTACTAAAAAACAAGCATTTTCTAGTCAACAATACAATAACCAGAAGGGCTACAGTAAAATTATCTACGTTACGAATCCGAGGAACAAACCGTATCTTGTGTCGCAACACTAATTCACTAACATTACTTGTGAAATAGGAAATTTTCAAAATCAAACGCGAAGAATGCTTAATCATGTTTAAAACTTCCGAAAATAAGCACGCAAAGTTATTAATCTATGCACTCATCTTTAAAAATGTGCAACACTAATTGCGACGCGTTCAATGCAACCATGCTGGAGGGTGATGAATGACCACTGTACAGCTCTTGTAGCTGTATCAGGTGATCCAGGAGCAGGAACAGCCTTCCACGAATTCAGTGGAAGAATTTGGGCATTTTGTAAACGCAACGCTACTTTAAGAAACGCGAACATTCATTATCGCAACACTAACAAGATGCAACAATATCACAACACTAAGAGTAAAAGTAACTGGAAATCGCGATGAAATAATGTCGCAACACTAATTCTAAAACCAAATTCAATGAAAATTATTATTATTAACAGTACAAAAGCTACTGTATAAACAAAAAGCTACTTTAAATATTCTAACATACCAAAATTAATTAATAGCAATGACTCTATAATCTAATTTAAAACAAAAGGAAAAAAGATAAATTTTACTATGTATAACTCTAAGACAACTTCAAACATGTACAATCAAAATTGCTAAAGACAATCGCATAATTTGCAACTCTAAAGCAAACATGATGATAATTTCTTCGCAACTCTAATTCAACCCGTAATCGATCTTTCGCAACACTAACAAGAAAAATCACGATTTGCCCAAAACGATGAGGAACGATGATGGAGAAGAAAAAAATATACAACTACAAATACTAAAGGAGCATAGTGACAAAGTAGTAACGAGAATGACCTCCCATGCTCTGGAATCATTTAAATGATCCAGAGGATGAGAAAGCATTTGTTGTGACCCTCTTCGTGGCAGTTTGCCGGGCCTCTCCGGCTTTTAGCCTTTTCTTTCTTCGAGCGCAATGCCCGCTGAAACTTACATCTAACTCGAGTCTTTCTAATCGCCAAAAACCAAAAAATAACTTATAAAGGTGAAATAAAAAGATAAACCGCGGAAGCTGACCCCAATACACATGGACGACCATCGATCATAGTGATCGTTGTCCGCTCGCATGTGCGTGCTCGAGCAATACCTACATAAACGTTCGTTTCGAGACCTACTCGCGACCTATCCGCGACCACGATCGCGATACTAAATTCGAAAGATCGAAGAGTAAAATCAGAAACAAATGGCATGCTCAATTTGTACCAATTTCACTGTCGATTTTTCAAATCGGATTTCCAGAAACAGGTTGGACACGCGAAAAAGGGACACGCGACCAGAGACTGTGCCAACCTGCCCGGCCCTACCTACTTATAATTAAACACATTCACGCCAGAAAGTATGCTACCTATCCTATTCAGGGACCCTAAATTTAAAAGATGACAAAAGAACAGGCACACCAACACACTCATTCCACGGTTCTCTCACATACTACTCGGGCGCAGACCTAAACTAGAGAGGACATCCCGGGACACCTCCGACACCCGAGCTTAACACACAACTTTCACACTCTAGTTTACGTACCATTTTCCTGAAATCGACTGACAATAGCTAGCGACCATTGCGTAAAACGTGATTAAAATACGCTTATATTTACAGCTAATATTAATAACTGAGAAAAAATACATATAATTTCTACAGAAATTACACGCGCAGATACGGTAGTAATAATATAATTATAGTGTATTTATTGTAAGTATTGTGATAATAAATTCATAATTTTTTAAATAAGTGCATAAATATTTTAAATATTTCAACTTATAATGAATGCAACGACAGAAACGACGCAATTCCACATCCTAACCATACACACACATGCGGAAAATACGTCGTGCACGATACGCTAACACACTGTCAGTCGCTGAGAAATTATTTATAAAATTACAAACTATAGTCATCGTGCCCAATGTCTTTCACCCACCCAAGTAGCACCTGGGCACGTGAGTGAGATCCTGACAATGAACACGGAAGGGATTAAACCTGAAAATCCTGAACTAAAAAAATGATTAGTTTATGTAATTTGTATCTAACGGACTATCGCATTATTTTATTTCAAGCTCTGATGACTTCACTCTTTCAGAAATTATTGAAATTGCAAGGGAGCAAAGTCAATGAACAAGACTTTAATTTGTTAGAAAAGATATTATGAATACTTTAACAATTGACTCAAACAATCAAAATCAAACAATTAAATATTAAATTAAAAATTAAATATTAATAAAAATAATCTCAGGCGATTTCCTCATCAAAGTACATTTTCGAAAATGCGAAAGCAGTGATCAAACTTGTTACTTTGATTCAAAAATCTACCTGTCGCGAAGTATCTTCTTGCACATAAAATTTCATGCATATTTTGCGGAAAAAGTTCTAACCTATTATATTTTAAATTCTACAGAAGTTCATAACTATATATAATTATATAATACTGTTATAGAAGAGAAGATGAAATTGAAAATTATTAATTATCATAACAAAATATCATCACAATCAATAAGTAATAACTACATCTTTCATAGCAACGAAGTCGGAGGGTATCCGCTTTCTCTACTATGAAATGCTCAACCAAAATCATTTTAACGATAATTATTTATAAGTATTTATAATTTAACTATACATACGGATATTCATATATTTTATCCTTGTGAACACTTGAAGATATTTTGATTCTATAAGTAATTACTATAAATTTAATTGTTAAAATCGCGATGTGCAAGAAACCCTATCCTCATCTAATACATTAAAAACTTAAAAAAATGTTACTACTCACGGGTATGAAAAATACCCGTGGTCACTATGCTCATCAAAAATTCTACGTATACAACCAGTCACCCTTGTCGATTCGGACCTTTCGTCCTACGACATGATTGGGTGACCGGAGGAACATAAATGCATGCGACTCACACGATAGATGTGAAGAACGTTGTCATCAATGCTGCACTGGACCAAGAAAAGTTATCGTGAAGATTCTCATTAAGTATATACCACTGAGAATCCCATGGTGGAAGTGAACGCCATGAAAAATATTCTGTAAATCATCAAACATTTTGTTTCTAAAGACACAGTGTTATTTGTCAAAATTTAAATTTTAATAATGATAAAAATTGGGACTAATAATATGAAATATTTTTATTTTATAATTATAATTTTACATTCGACTTCAATAGAAACTACAGAGTACAGAATTCAATTACAAGTACTGAAGCTGAAGTACTTACATTTTTAGCTTTTGAAACATCATAAGATCCTTAGAAGATTGGGAGAAGTGGAGAGTGTAGAATACCTATAACAAAATATTAAACATCAGAATTTGTATATAAAAACAGAGTAGAATCTTAAGTTGGAGATAATGAAAGATTCTTACAGTCTTGGCTTTAGAACCACCGTTGAATTCTCCCCCAAAAAATTAATGCTGATGTGAAGCGTCTGTAACAAAACGTTAAACATTATATGTACTTGTTAAATTTCAGAAATTGAATAAATTAAAGTACAATATATAAGACTACTTACAATCTTGATTTCCTGGAGAGGCCTTATCCTCTTGAGCACTGACACTAATACCGGAAACGAGTATTGAAGAAGAAAAAATTTAAAAAAAGAAAAATAAAAGACTATCAACGCGCGCACTTAAGTAACAATCGGCGAACTCACTGGCTCTAACTTCGCGAATTAAATTTAAATAAATTAATAAGAGCCATTTCGCTCAGACAAGAATTAAAATATTACGCAACAAACACTGATTCTACTAACCGCATTGCGCGCGGTCACAAAAAGTTTCCGAAAATAAAGCTGATTAGTAGGGGTAGAAGTATGTTCATTTAGAAAACATTGCTAATTTTCTAGAATGATTACAAAGAAACCTGAATATCTATTACCGGTAAGCGTTTGGAAAGAATAAGCATATTGTAGCAAAATATAGTATAGTAAAATAGGAAAACTTTGAATTTAATAATTTAATACAAGAATATATATCCATTTGAAAGTATATACCATTGAGTTACTACGATCTCCATAATCGAAATAAAATATTAATTGATTTAATCTTTTCCATTTTTATCCTTGTATGCCATATAATTACGAAATTACATATTGTATTTCAAATATATAAAAATTATATACCAAATGTCATTTAAAATGTATGAAATGTTACCCATTTTCCGTGAAAGTTCATGAGATTGTCATTAATGATCGTGGCGTCTATGCATTCTATGCTATATTCGTAATCAAGGAATAACCTGTACAGAAAGAAATCAAACGTCAACCAAATGAAGGCAAATGTGCAAAAATAATTAACTTCAAATTCTATTAAGAAAGCGTCTGAGACGAACTATCGGTAATTGTACAAGTGAAGTTGACGATTGAAGAAAAATTGGTGCAAAAAGTTTCAAAGCATTACACGATTTCGTTGTCGTAATGCTAATTTATCATTCAACACACGCGTATTAATTAAATGCTACTATTAATGAGGTATAAATGGAAGCAAAAGTGTACCGAAGAAACAACGCCAGCAAAGAGACGCCACCGATAGGTTAGACAAAGTTACGTACTAATGCGACGTAATCCTTGTTGCTGTCACGAAATCCAGCACTCGAATGACTCTCCGCCACACGTTTCATCCTTCAGTTGAGAAAATAGGAGATATGACGATCTTGTCCGAATAAGCATGATAATAAAGATGTATATAAACATTGTGTTTGTGTTGTTGTTTTTTATTTCGAATCTCGTTGCTTCGAAAACAACGCTTTATTTTATTTGAGAACTGAGCAATTTCATCATATTACGCACTAAAATTATTATTTTAACCATAAAATACTACATTCTTAATAAATTATTGTTCCTTATTAGAATTGTAAGAACTACGTAGTATGCAGTTAAAGAATCAACAAATGAATGGAAAATGTTAAAATAGAAGTTTGTATGTAAAAGCATATGACAAAATACGTGTGTATATATAATAATAAGTCAATTACAATATTAAAGTTACAATATTTCAACTGATTAGAATTGAAATTAAATTTTGGTATAAAATTATAAATACTTTTTAGCATATTATGTCCTATTTAAACGTTTATAGGTTATTATTTTTTTTGATTGTTGAAAATTATATATATAATTATTTAGTTAAATCTTATCTTGGGCCAAAAATGCACGTTTTATTTTAAAAATACAAAATACAAATACAAATCTAACAACTATTGATTTAAATTTTTATTTGAGAACTTCTGAGATACCTTTTTCTGAATAACACTTTTCCTGAATCATTTTTCTGGATAACACTTTCTTCATAACAGACGAGGTGTGCTTCCTTCCGTCATACTTGTCGTTTAAAAATCGATCATGAAAAATGTCGATATGTTCGAGAATCGTAGGATGTCTATTCCGTATTTCACCGTTGGCGCTGTAGTCATATTAAAAATATAAAATATTCAATTGATACATATGTAAGATATTATTCACTATAAAATATATTTTGTCGTTATTACATATATATAATTATTTCGTAATATAACAAATTTATAAAAATTGTAACTTTGAGAGCCTGTTATTAAAAATTCAAATATATTTCGTACTAATAAAATATGGCGTCTATGTTAATTAAACGAACCTGCGCAGTTGCAGAGATGCGCAGAATGCAACCTCATACTTAAATTCGTATAAACTTTTCGTATAAATTCTAAATCATATAAATTTGTAATAAATTAAATATTACCATACCTTGACGAAAAATTCTTGAATTTATTGTTATAGTAACATAGTAGTAATCTTTCGAATTTCGGTGGATTCTCTCCTTTGTAATTTTTCTCAGTATACATTTTCGGAATATATTTTCAATAGAAAATGTTAATTATATATTATATGAATTTTACCAAAATTTTTATACTGCTTCCTTTCCAATATATGTACGCACGCATTTATCAAGAAAAATATTCGAAAATGCTTCCAATAAATCAAAATTCTTTGATAAAATACTTTAAATGCACGAATCTCACAAACTTCACACTACGCGTGAAAAATTTCATTCGTAATGGCGTCTTGTTCATAAAAATAATAAATGTTGTTAATAAAAATCGGGAGATGGCGCCACAATCGAAAATTTACGCGGGAGTAGCAGTGCAATATATATATATATATATATATATATATATATATATATATATAGTTATATATTTCAATTTGTTACCAAAATATAGTAAAATTTATTAATTTTACTTCAAATTTGATAATTTAAATAAAATTTAGAAATAAATGAAGTTCGACAGACGAAGTTCGAATACCTGTGGGTGTGTTATGTACACATTGATATTGATACGTACGAAATTTCCAAGAATTCATTGTCTCGACTAAGTAAGCAAAATAATCCCATTCCAATAGTTTGCTTGGCAAAATTGTGGATAGGGGGCATCATTTGGTTGTTGATACTCGTTGGGTAAAAACGTATTACGTACTCGACATTTATGGTGCTCGTGCAGTTAAGTGCGTAGTATTTGCTGTTCTACTTTTATACAGATTTGTTCTGTCGCGTATATTCCTTTGCTTTCTTGGATATTATCGTAACAAAGTCAAGTGCCCTTTCTTTTCTTTTGTTCGTTGATGGTATAATGATTGTTAAAATTAATAGACAGCTTGTATATTCTTATATTCATATTCTTTGCCTCTGGAATATTATTTGCATTCGATTATCGTTTCATTTTAACATAATTGGTTTTAATTTCATGCATTTGTTTTGTAGATTGTTGCTTAATTCCGTGAACGACTTGCGGTATAAAAGGCTAATTGAAAATGTGCACGCTGTAACCAAATTTTGTGGCAAGTTGATATTTCTCTTATTTTTAACAAAAGAAGTTTTATGTTTAACTTGTTTTCTCATTAAATATGTAATAACATAATTGATATGTAATATGACTGACTAGTTAAATTTGATCGTTTGATAAAGGTGCTAAAGTGGAATCAGGAAAGGTTATGAATCATTTTATCGGATCAAACTAATTCTTCATTATAAAGAAATTTAAAAAATTATTTCATTGTTTCAGTCGATTGTATCAGAATTGTAAACAATTGAAAGTAGTTTCTTTATTAAATTATCAAATTTGTAGTAGTTAAATTTTACTATATTTTAGTAACATATGAATATATATATATATATATACACATATATGTGTACTCCTTTTCCCGCGTAAATTTTCGATTATGCTGCCATCTCCCGATTTTTATTAACAACATTTATTATTTCTATGAACAAGACGCCATTACGAATGAAATTTTTCACGCGTAGTGTGAAGTTTGTGAGATACGTGCATTTAAAGTGTATTTTATCAAAGAATTTTGATTTATTGGAAGCATTTTCGAATATTTTTCTTGATAAATGCGTGCGTACATATATTGGAAAGGAAGCAGTATAAAAATTTTGGTAAAATTCATATAATATATAATTAACATTTTCTATTGAAAATATATTCCGAAAATGTATACTGAGAAAAATTACAAAGGAGAGAATCAACCGAAATTCGAAAGATTACTACTATGTTACTATAACAATAAATTCAAGAATTTTTCGTCAAGGTATGGTAATATTTAATTTATTACAAATTTATATGATTTAGAATTTATACGAAAAAGTTTATACGAATTTAAGTATGAGGTTGCATTCTGCGCATCTCTGCAACTGCGCAGGTTCGTTTAATTAACATAGACGCCATATTTTATTAGTACGAAATATATTTGAATTTTTAATAACAGGCTCTCAAAGTTACAATTTTTATAAATTTGTTATATTACGAAATAATTATATATATGTAATAACGACAAAATATATTTTATAATGAATAATATCTTACATATGTATCAATTGAATATTTTATATTTTTAATATGACTACAGCGCCAACGGTGAAATACGGAATAGACATCCTACGATTCTCGAACATATCGATATTTTTCATGATCGATTTTTAAACGACAAGTATGACGGAAGGAAGCACACCTCGTCTGTTATGAAGAAAGTGTTATCCAGAAAAATGATTCAGGAAAAGTGTATTATTCAGAAAAAGGTATCTCAGAAGTTCTCAAATAAAAATTCAAATCAATAGTTGTTAGATTTGTATTTATGTTATTAATTTTTAATATAAAATGTGCATTTTTGCATTTTTATGTTCAAATCAAGGTAAGGTTTAACCAATAATTATTACATATACATATTATACATATTATATTACATATTATATTAAATATAATTTTCAACAATTAAAGAAATAATAGCAATAAACCTTTAAACAGAATATACCATGTTACAATTATTTATAATTTTATATTAAAATTTAATTTCAATTCTAACCAGTGCAAATATTGTAACCTTGTAATTGATTAATTCATTGTTTTATATATATATACACGTATTTTATTATTTATAGATTCACTTCTATTATAACATTTTCTATTTATTTGTTGATATTTTAACTTATTATTTTAATTATACTGCATAATTCTTAATAATATTAAATTCAACAATAATTTATTAAGAATGTACGTATTTAATAGTTAAAATAATAATTTTACTGCGTAATATAATAGAAGTTTTCATTTCTCACATATGGTAAAGCGTAAAAGGCCTTGAAACTCAAAATTCGTAATTCAAAACAACATAAATACAACGTTTATGTGTGTGTGTAAGGCTCTTGTCGCATCTATTTCTTCGGTGTCGCAAATAAACACTTTCGACTGAACGTGTCGAGACTTATCGCGAGAAGTCAACACAATGTTTATATTTGTCTTAATTATTGTTCCTGTTCGGACAGGATCATCCCATCCCCTACTACTTCCAATTGAAGGACAAGACGTGTCACGGAGAGTCATTCGACTGTGGAATTTCGTGGCAACAACACGTACTACGTTGTATTAGGTTCGTAACATTTTGTAATCTATTGGCGGCATCCCTTCGGTGGCGTCGCTTCTTTGATACTCTTTTACTTCCATCTACACCTCATTAATAGTATCATTTAATTAATACGTGTGTGTTTAATGATTCAGTGAGCATTACGATAACGAAATCGTTTCGTGCTTTGCACCAATTTTTTTTCAATCGTCGATTTGACTCCTACGATTACCGATAGCTTGTCTCGTACGCTTTTTTAATAGAATTTGAAGTTGATTATCGTTTCATTTTTACACATTTTCCATCATTTGACGCAGTTGTTCTAACTTTCGATTTCTTTTTGTGCAGGTTATTCCTAGGTTGCAAAGATAGCATAGAATAGCATTGACACCATGATCATCATTGGACAATCTGATGAATTTTCGTGCAAAGTTGGTAATATTTTATTCCTTTTAAATAACATTTGGTATACAATTTATATATATTTGATATATAATTCACAATACATAATTTCGTAATTATTCGGAATACAAGGATGAAAGTAGACAAGATTAAATCAATTAATGTTTCATTTCTAATATAGACATCGTAGTACCTCAATAGTAAATATTTTTAAATGGATATATAATACATTAGATTATTAAATTCAAAGTTTTCGTACTTTATTATATTATACCTACAATACATTTACTTTTTTCGAACGCCAATACGCAATACATATTCAAGTTTCATTATTTTCATACATATTAATTATTTTCAGAAACTTTTTGTGACCGCGCGCAATGCGGTTAGTAGAATCAGTGTTTGTTGCGTAATATTTTAATTCTTGTCTGAGCGAAATGGCTCTTATTAATTTATTTAAATTTAATTCGCGAAGTTAGAGCCAGTGAGTTCGCCGATTGTTACTTAAGTGCGCGCGTTGATAGTCTTTTATTTTTCTTTTTTTAAATTTTTTCTTCTTCAATACTCGTTTCCGGTATTAGTGTCAGTGCTCAAGAGGATAAGGCCTCTCCAGGAAATCAAGATTGTAAGTAGTCTTGTATATTGTACTTTAATTTATTCAATTTCTCAAATTTAACAAGTACATATAATGTTTAACGTTTTGTTACAGACGCTTCACATCAGCATTAATTTTTTGGGGGAGAATTCAACGGTGGTTCTAAAGCCAAGACTGTAAGAATCTTTCATTATCTCCAACTTAAGATTCTACTCTGTTTTTATATACAAATTCTGATGTTTAATATTTTGTTATAGGTATTCTACACTCTCCACTTCTCCCAATCTTCTAAGGATCTTATGATGTTTCAAAAGCTAAAAATGTAAGTACTTCAGCTTCAGTACTTGTAATTGAATTCTGTACTCTGTAGTTTCTATTGAAGTCGAATGTAAAATTATAATTATAAAATAAAAATATTTCATATTATTAGTCCCAATTTTTATCATTATTAAAATTTAAATTTTGACAAATACACACTGTGTCTTTAGAAACAAAATGTTTGATGATTTACAGAATATTTTTCATGGCGTTCACTTCCACCATGGGATTCTCAGTGGTATATACTTAATGAGAATCTTCACGATAACTTTTCTTGGTCCAGTGCAGCATTGATGACAACGTTCTTCACATCTATCGTGTGAGTCGCATGCATTTATGTTCCTCCGGTCACCCAATCATGTCGTAGGACGAAAGGTCCGAATCGACAAGGGTGACTGGTTGTATACGTAGAATTTTTGATGAGCATAGTGACCACGGGTATTTTTCATACCCGTGAGTAGTAACATTTTTTTAAGTTTTTAATGTATTAGATGAGGATAGGGTTTCTTGCACATCGCGATTTTAACAATTAAATTTATAGTAATTACTTATAGAATCAAAATATCTTCAAGTGTTCACAAGGATAAAATATATGAATATCCGTATGTATAGTTAAATTATAAATACTTATAAATAATTATCGTTAAAATGATTTTGGTTGAGCATTTCATAGTAGAGAAAGCGGATACCCTCCGACTTCGTTGCTATGAAAGATGTAGTTATTACTTATTGATTGTGATGATATTTTGTTATGATAATTAATAATTTTCAATTTCATCTTCTCTTCTATAACAGTATTATATAATTATATATAGTTATGAACTTCTGTAGAATTTAAAATATAATAGGTTAGAACTTTTTCCGCAAAATATGCATGAAATTTTGTGTGCAAGAAGATACTTCGCGACAGGTAAATTTTTGAATCAAAGTAACAAGTTTGATCACTGCTTTCGCATTTTCGAAAATGTACTTTGATGAGGAAATCGCCTGAGATTATTTTTATTAATATTTAATTTTTAATTTAATATTTAATTGTTTGATTTTGATTGTTTGAGTCAATTGTTAAAGTATTCATAATATCTTTTCTAACAAATTAAAGTCTTGTTCATTGACTTTGCTCCCTTGCAATTTCAATAATTTCTGAAAGAGTGAAGTCATCAGAGCTTGAAATAAAATAATGCGATAGTCCGTTAGATACAAATTACATAAACTAATCATTTTTTTAGTTCAGGATTTACAGGTTTAATCCCTTCCGTGTTCATTGTCAGGATCTCACTCACGTGCCCAGGTGCTACTTGGGTGGGTGAAAGACATTGGGCACGATGACTATAGTTTGTAATTTTATAAATAATTTCTCAGCGACTGACAGTGTGTTAGCGTATCGTGCACGACGTATTTTCCGCATGTGTGTGTATGGTTAGGATGTGGAATTGCGTCGTTTCTGTCGTTGCATTCATTATAAGTTGAAATATTTAAAATATTTATGCACTTATTTAAAAAATTATGAATTTATTATCACAATACTTACAATAAATACACTATAATTATATTATTACTACCGTATCTGCGCGTGTAATTTCTGTAGAAATTATATGTATTTTTTCTCAGTTATTAATATTAGCTGTAAATATAAGCGTATTTTAATCACGTTTTACGCAATGGTCGCTAGCTATTGTCAGTCGATTTCAGGAAAATGGTACGTAAACTAGAGTGTGAAAGTTGTGTGTTAAGCTCGGGTGTCGGAGGTGTCCCGGGATGTCCTCTCTAGTTTAGGTCTGCGCCCGAGTAGTATGTGAGAGAACCGTGGAATGAGTGTGTTGGTGTGCCTGTTCTTTTGTCATCTTTTAAATTTAGGGTCCCTGAATAGGATAGGTAGCATACTTTCTGGCGTGAATGTGTTTAATTATAAGTAGGTAGGGCCGGGCAGGTTGGCACAGTCTCTGGTCGCGTGTCCCTTTTTCGCGTGTCCAACCTGTTTCTGGAAATCCGATTTGAAAAATCGACAGTGAAATTGGTACAAATTCAGCATGCCATTTGTTTCTGATTTTACTCTTCGATCTTTCGAATTTAGTATCGCGATCGTGGTCGCGGATAGGTCGCGAGTAGGTCTCGAAACGAACGTTTATGTGGGTATTGCTCGAGCACGCACATGCGAGCGGACAACGATCACTATGATCGATGGTCGTCCATGTGTATTGGGGTCAGCTTCCGCGGTTTATCTTTTTATTTCACCTTTATAAGTTATTTTTTGGTTTTTGGCGATTAGAAAGACTCGAGTTAGATGTAAGTTTCAGCGGGCATTGCGCTCGAAGAAAGAAAAGGCTAAAAGCCGGAGAGGCCCGGCAAACTGCCACGAAGAGGGTCACAACAAATGCTTTCTCATCCTCTGGATCATTTAAATGATTCCAGAGCATGGGAAGTCATTCTCGTTACTACTTTGTCACTATGCTCCTTTAGTATTTGTAGTTGTATATTTTTTTCTTCTCCATCATCGTTCATCATCGTTTTGGGCAAATCGTGATTTTTCTTGTTAGTGTTGCGAAAGATCGATTACGGGTTGAATTAGAGTTGCGAAGAAATTATCACCATGTTTGCTTTAGAGTTGCAAATTACGCGATTGTCTTTAGCAATTTTGATTGTACATGTTTGAAGTTGTCTTAGAGTTATACATAGTAAAATTTATCTTTTTTCCTTTTGTTTTAAATTAGATTATAGAGTCATTGCTATTAATTAATTTTGGTATGTTAGAATATTTAAAGTAGCTTTTTGTTTATACAGTAGCTTTTGTACTGTTAATAATAATAATTTTCATTGAATTTGGTTTTAGAATTAGTGTTGCGACATTATTTCATCGCGATTTCCAGTTACTTTTACTCTTAGTGTTGTGATATTGTTGCATCTTGTTAGTGTTGCGATAATGAATGTTCGCGTTTCTTAAAGTAGCGTTGCGTTTACAAAATGCCCAAATTCTTCCACTGGATTAGTGGGAGGCTGTTCCTGCTCTTGGATCACCTGACGCAGCTACAAGAGCTGTTATCATCAGTAATTAACTTCCAGCATTGGACGCGTCGCAATTAGAGTTGCGCATTTTTAAACACGAGTGCGTAGATTAATAGCGTTGCGTACTTACTTTCGGGAGTTTTAAACATGTCAAAGCACTCTTCGCGTTTGATTTTGAAAATTTCCTATTTCAGAATTAGTGCTAGTGAATTAGTGTTGCGAAACAAGATACGGTTTGTTGCTCGGGTTCGTAATGTAGATAATAACCCTTCTAGTTATTGCATTTTTGATATTTGTTTATTTATAATATATTCATATAATAGCCCTTCTGGCTACTCTGCCGTGATCTTTTTCCAGTGGCCCCTCTGGCTATTGTGTCGCGTTTTTCTTTGCAATAGTCTTTCTGACTTTCATTTTTTTGCAAATGTTCGAGACTGTTTTAGTGGTGTAGAATTTTTGTGTTAGAAGTTTTTTAAACTAATAATCCAACAAATGAGTTTGTTACAGATTTATCAACTTCCAAACGGATGAAGAAAAGGTGGAGTAACGTGGACTATGGAATTTAGAAAAAATGATGCCTGGATCCTCTCTAATGGTAATTAAATTTATCTTAAGTTTATTTTACGAATCTTTTTGACATCAACAAAAGAAGATTGTACGTAGAATGCACTAAATATAAAATAAATGTAAAAAATTCAATGAAATATCCAAAACAGAATGCTCGTTACAAGATAACTAAAATAAATTTCTGCTTCAATTCTATTTTTCTAATTTTAGTACAGAAAAATATGAATTCGTAGAAAACATTCACACTCCAGCAAATCTTTACAGTTGCATTGGATTAGATGATTGATGAAATCAATCAGTAGTCTAGCGATTTCTGACAATTAAAATATTTGACTTGAATATTTGAGTGTTTAATTGATTCGGGGTAAATTTACTTTCATTTATTGTTGAAACTATCGTTTCTCGCCTAACATACTTGGTACTAACGTTCGAGGGATATGCTAATATAATATATAATAATAAAATAAGAAATTCGAGACGGGTTTCCAGAATTTCTCTGAAAAAATGATATCAAACAAAATTGTCTTGCATGAAGTGGCAAGTATAAACAAATCTGTCATCTTGTTGATTTATTATACTATTGAGTAAAAACAGTTTAAAATATTTCACAAAAATGTAACAAAAAAAGTTAATTCACATATATTATAGCGATAAGCTGTAACTACTAGAATATAGAATGTGTGCTTACAGTGAATTAGCAGATTAATTATTTTATGATTAATTGAAACTAAACGGATGCAACATAATAATAAAATGTACGAATTTTACGATCGCAACTCTGCGAAATCCCACGGTATCTCACGTCGTCCATTGTTATCCATCGTTGTCCCTCCGTGTTCTGCGGGAGGGTTTAATATTTTACTTACCAACTAATCGTACCTACTGTCCAGTTTAGATCGTGAAAATTTCTGTCCATTCTTTATTTCACTGTAGGTTGCGTGGTTCGTAGCTTGATATCGTTTTACAAGCATTAAAGTTTGTAAAACTTTGTAAAACCACGAGGAGGTGACTACGCACGAGACCCGCCCGGGCCCTAACCCCAAACACCCTCCATTACATGCAAACAACTCGGCATTCTTAATGAATGCTGAGATTTTATTCTACTTGGCCCGGGGTTACGAAAGGAGACAGACGTTCAATAGTTCAATCTCAACTTAAGTCTAAATCTTAACTCTAAAGCGCATGCATGAGATTGAACTATGGAACTCTGTCTCCCGAACAACGATCGCGTTAACAATCACAGTATATACACTCATGCAATCGTACATTACATACATTACATACGATCATACGTTACATACATTGCTTGCAATCATTCATTACATGCATTACATACAATCATACATTACATACGATCATACGTTACATACATTGCATACAATCATACATTACATACATTACATACATTACATACGAATGCAAGTCATACAATATGTCGCAATCACTCGCAGCCTTTCATACTAACCACACACTCGTCTAACATGAAAGTTACACAATAATTGTACAATAATTCGCAGCCCTAACAGCGCACTCTGTACCAAAGATATGTTTATCGAACCTCGAACGAAATCAGGAGAATGAAACTATTAACACGCTTCAATATCGTGTTTTTCAAGAGATATAACGCGAAATGAAACCGCGATTTGCCAATGTGTCAAATGAGCACTTGGAGGCAAATAGTCCAGCGCTACCCCCAACGACACAGTGGGGTTCCGAAGAACCACTGGAGCCGAATTACAAAGGACGTTCGACTACAAGAACCTACCTCGTCCTTTCGGACGAGGCTGCAGTTCCCCGAATTGATACACTGACATCGCAGTGTGTCAGGGTGTCAAGTCGAGGTTCGAGCACTTAGCGGCAAGTAGTCTAACGCAACCCCCAACTGGCACAATTAGGGTTCCGAAGAACCACTGGAACTGAATTCTAGGGTACGCTAGACTACAAGAACCTACCTCGTCCTTTCGGACGGGGTTGCAGTTCCCCAACTTGACACACTGGCAACGAAAGTTGGAAACTTTACTTTAGTGCAATGACAGTAACAAAAGTAATTCTACTCTAGTGCAATGACAGTAACAAATGTAACTCTACTCTAGTGCAATGACAGTAACCAAAGTAACTCTATTCTAGTGCAATGACAGTAACAATAGTAACAACGATCGAAAAAAGAGGAGGGAGGAGGTGTCCTTAATTTCGTCTCGAGATAAATAAACTTGTCTTTGTACAGAATGCATTCACAGTGAATTTACAAATATTAACTATCTTATAATTAACTAAAACTAAACGTACGCAACTTAAAGCTAAGGCGCACGCATCCCACGATGTCCCTGCGAAATCCCTCGTCGTCCATCGGTGGCCCGCTGGGGGTTTAGTTTACTTATCAACTAATTGTACCTACAGTTCAGTTTAGATCGTAAAATAAAGAATGAACAGAAATTTTCACGATCTAAACTGAACTGTAGGTTGCGTAGTTCTTAGCTTGATATCGTTTTATAAACAGAAGTTTAACAAACTTTAATGTTTGTAAAACGATATCAATTACCAGGTCTCACCACGAGGAGGTGACTACGCACGAGACCCGCCCGGGCCCGAGTCCCATCCATTACATTCAAGCAACTCGACATTCAAATTAATGAATTTTTATTCTACTTGGCCCGAGGTTCCGTAAAAAGGAGACAGACGTTCCACAGTTCATTCTCAAACTTAAGTCTAAATCTTAACTCTAAAGCGCATGTATGAAATTGAACTATGGAAGTCTGTATCCCGAACAACGATCGGGTTAACAATCATACATTACATAAAATCATACAATGATACAATCATACACAATACATACAATCATACATTCATACAATACATAACTAAAACTAAACGCACGCAACTTAAAATTAAGGCGCACGCATCCCACGATGTCTGTGCGAAATCCCTCGTCGTCCATCGGTGGCCCGCTGGGGGCCCAATAGTTCACTTATCAACTAATTATCCCTACAGTTCAGTTTAAATCGTGAAACAAAGAATGGAAAGAAATTTTCACGATCTGAAACTGAACTGTAGGTTGCGTGGTTCTTAGCTTGATATCGTTTCACAAACATTAAAGTTTATCGTTTACCGTTTTGCAACTTATTGTTGGCTTGGTAACGTTTTACAAACTTTAATGTCTGTAAAACGATATCAGTTACCACGAGGAGGTGACTACGCACGAGACCCGCCCCAGGCTCTATTCCGAACCACCCTCCATTACATACAAGCAACTCGACATAACTTAATCAATCATTCACTTAATGAATACCGAGTTTTTATTCTACTTAACCCGGAGTTACGCAAAGAAAAGACAGAATGCAACGGTTAAGGAAGGAACAAGAGGAAAAGTTGAACTGTGCTTAATAGCCATAGTAAAATCGAATAAAACTGGTCTCTTAGTAACAAAAGAAAGTAAAAACGAAGTAAAAATAACAAAGCCTTGATCAATATACAAAATAACGTACAAGAGAATATTGAAGACCCAGAAAATATAGAAACCATACAAGCTCCAGAAGAGCCTGAAATCTTAACAACACCAGAGGAAAGCATCAAGACACCACGAATCAGACAGTAAGACGGACAACACCAATAAAATTGACTGATAGGTACGGTGATTACTATGTTCTCTCAACATATAACCGAGTGGTTAACGGACCAGAATCACAAAATTTGAAGACAGTGTTGGAGAAGAAAATAGAGAATGGAAATGTTCAAGAGCAATATGTAAAACATGTATGCCGAATTGTTGGAGAAATTAGAGAATGAACGGATTGAATTTGAAAGAAAATTGAACTGTAGAAAAACAAAAATAGCAAGAGGCATTAAATGTAAATAAACTTGAAAATGAAATGATGAAAATGAAAATGAAAGAACAGATGGAAAAATGAACAAAAGGGCAACAAGCAGAATGGAAAAATGTGATGGAAGATAAAGTTAACGAAGAAAAAAGTATACGCAACGAGCAGAATGGAAAAATGTGATGGAAAATGAAGTTGACGAAGAAAAGTAGACTCAATTCGCAAGTGAACAGATATTTTTACAGGAAAAATAAAGGCAATACTTTTAGAGGAAAAGTTAAAGGAACAGGAAGGAAAAGGAAAAGTACAGAATAGTGTTGCAGAGACTTAAAAAAATTCCAGTATGAGATTGAAACTCAATTCTGTCTCCGAAACAACGATCGCTTTAACAAGTTCATTTGTCGCACAATCATACAATTCATACAATTCACACAATTAATTCAATTCATGGAATTCACACAATTTACACAACTCATACAGATCATACTCTATAGCTTTTCATACTAATGACACACTCGAAAGTTACACAATAATTCGCAGCCCTACCAGCGCAATTTGTATCAAAGACACGTTTATTAAACTTTGAACCAAATTAGGGAAACGAAACTATTGACACGCTTCAGTATCGTGCCTTGTAAGAAATATAACGCGAAATGAAAAATGAAAACCGCGATTTGTCAGTGTGCCAAATCGGAGTTCGAGCATTTAGAGAGGCAAGTAGTCTAGCGCTACCCCCAACGGCATAGTGGGGTTCTGATGAACCACTGGAGCTGAATTACAAAGGACACTATACTACAAGAACCTACCTCGTCGTTTCGGAGGAGGCTGCAGTTCCCCGACTTGACACACTGACAATGAAAGATGAAAAATCTACTCTAGTGTAGTGACACCAACAATAGTAACAACGAACGAAAAAAGGGAAGAGAGGAGGTGTCCCTAATTTCGTCTCAAGTTGAATAAACGTGTCTTTGTACAGAATGCGCTCACAGTGAATTTACATAAACTAATAAACGCGCGCCACTTAAAACTAAGACGCACGCATCCCACGATGTCCCTGCGAAATCCCTCGTCGTCCATCGGTGACCCGCTGGGGGCCCAATAGTTTACTTATTAACTAATTGTCCCTGTAGTTCAGTTTAGATCGTGAAACAAAGAATGAACAGAAATTTTCACGATTTAAATTGAACTGTAGGTTGCGTAGTTCTTAGCTTAATACCGTTTCACAAACATTAAAGTTTTTATCGTTTACCGTTTTACAACTTAGCTTCAAAACGTTTTACAAACTTTCATGTTTGTTAAACGATATCAATTACCAGGTCTCACCACGAGGAGGTGACTACGCACGAGACCCACCCGGGCCCTAGTCCCAACCACCCTCCATTACATGCAAATAACTCTGCATTCTTAAGGAATGCCGAGATTTTATTCTACTTGACCCGGGGTTACGAACAAAGGAGACAGTCGTTCAATAGTTCAATTTCAAAACTTAAGTCTAAATCTTAACTCTATAGCGCATGTATGAGATTGAACTATGGAACTCTGTCTCCCGAACAACGATCGCGTTAACAATCATACAGTATATGTACTCATACAATCATGCATTACATACATTACATACCATCATACGTTACATACATTGCGTACAATCATACATTGCATACAATCATACATTACATACATTATATACAATCATACATTACATACGAATGCAAGCCTTCCAAATGTCGCAATCACTCGCAGCCCTTCATACTAACCACACACTCGTCTAACATAAAAGTTACACAACAATTGTACAATAATTCGCAGCCCTAACAGAGCATTCTGTATCAAAAACACGTTTATCGAACTTTGAAGGAAATTAGGAGAACGAAACTATTAACACGCTTCAGTATCGTGTTCTGCAAGGGATATAACGCGAAATGAAACCGCGATTCGTTAGCACTAGAGTAGAATTACTTTTGTTACTGTCATTGCACTAGAGTAAAGTTTCCAATTTTCACTGTCAGTGTCCCCAAATCGGGGTTCGAGCACTTAGAGGCATGTATCCCAGCGTACCCCCATCGGCACAGTGGGGTTCATTCGGAACCCAGGCTGGAGCAGTATTACGAAGAGCTACGTAGACTACAAGAACCGAACTTTGCCTCTACAGACATGAAGCTGCAGTTCCCCGACTTGACACCGTGACATCGCGGTTTGTCAGTGTACCAAATCAAGGTTCGAGCACTTAGAGGCAAGTAGTCTAGCGCTACCCCCAACGACACAGTGGGGTTCCGAAGAACCACTGGAGCCGAATTACAAAGGACGTTCGACTACAAGAACCTACCTCGTCCTTTCGGACGAGGCTGCAGTTCCCCGAATTGATACACTGACATCGCAGTGTGTCAGGGTGTCAAGTCGAGGTTCGAGCACTTAGCGGCAAGTAGTCTAACGCAACCCCCAACTGGCACAATTAGGATTCCGAAGAACCACTGGAGCTGAATTCTAGGGTACGCTAGACTACAAGAACCTACCTCGTCCTTTCGGACGGGGTTGCAGTTCCCCAACTTGACACACTGGCAACGAAAGTTGGAAACTTTACTCTAGTGCAACGACAGTAACAAAAGTAATTCTACTCTAGTGCAATGACAGTAACAAATGTAACTCTACTCTAGTGCAATGACAGTAACCAAAGTAACTCTATTCTAGTGCAATGACAGTGGCAAATGTATCTCTACTTTAGTGCAGTGACAATAACAATAGTACCAACGATCGGAAAAAGAGAAGAGAGGAGGTGTTCCTAATTTCGTCTCAAGTTAAATAAATGTGTCTTCGTACAGAATGCGTTCACAGTGAATATACAAATAATAACTATCTTACAATTAACTAGAACTAAACGCATGCAACTTAAAATTAAGACGCACGCATCCCGCGATGTCCCTGCGAGATCCCTCGTCGTCCCACGATGTCCCTGTAGATCCCTCGTTGTCCCAGATGTTAATTACCTTATAATTAACTAAAATTAAACGCACGCAACTTAAATCTAAGACGCACGCATCCCACGATGTCCTGCGAGATCCCTCGTCGTCCATCGGTGGCCCGCTGGGGGCCCAATAATTCACTTATCAACTAATTGTCCCTACAGTTCAGTTTAGATCGTGAAATAAAGAATGGAAAGAAATTTTCACGATCTAAACTGAACTGTAGGTTGCGTAGTTCTTAGCTTGATATCGTTTCATCAACATTAAAGTTCATCGTTTTACAATTTAGCTTGATAACGTTTTACAAACTTTAGTGTTTGTAGAACGATATCAATTACCAAGACCCACCACGTGGAGGTGACTACGCACGGGTCTCATTATAATTTATTGTAAATCAGTACTGTTTCATATATTTCTTACACAGGTTTCAACTTGTATTGAATTTAAGTAATTTGTTAGAGAGAGAAATGGTATTCGTAAAATAAGGCATAATTGTTTGATCTATCTAATGACTAATTTCAAATATTGAAGAAATATTCTTGTTTGACTAATTAATAGTAAAGGACTAAATTATTTTCCAAATTATAGATTCAAAGAGAAATTCTGAAAGTATTTAATAATTTAAATAGCAATAGTATTGTTAGACCAATATTATCTATGTATAACGTATATCACGGTAATTATTAAAGAATTGTTAAAGAATGGTAATAAGATTAGCTTGGTAAGGATAATAAGCTTGTACGACTACGATACAAGACATGGAAATTGAACTCGTATTCAGGTTAAAATAATCACGATTAAGTATTAACCCAACACCAAGGAAACTAAATCATGTAACTTACCAATCGTGAAGTCAGAACTGTAGATTAAGTTTTGGTTGCAGACATATTATGTAAAATTTTTCTGCTAAATTTTGGTCGATGTGCACACGACGAAAGTTTGATTTATAATGAGCCTTATTACCGCGCAAGGTTAATCATATGTTTCAGTCGTCAGTGATCAGGAACAAGTGATAATTTTTTTCAAACTTCTAAAATGTGGTCGATGTGTATACAACGGATGTCTAGTTGGTAATGAGCCTTCGTATCATTCAAGGTCTTGTCTCCATCGATTTACATTAATCTGATCTTTCGGTCGTTAATGATGCGATTAGATAATGAAAATTTCTTAGAAATGTATTAGTGTCTCGATTACTACAAATGATTAATTAAAAATTTTAAATAGAACTTAGAAATGTTATAGAAGAGAATTTACTGTTTAAATGTTACAGATAAATTATTAGATAATATTTAAACAATTAGAATATTGAGAAATATTATTTAAAAACTCACTGCTAAATTTTTGGTCTATGTGTACACGACGGAAGTTCAATTGGTAATGAGTCTCCGTCTCGCTTAAGGTCATATATATATATATATTTCGATCGTTGATAATCCACAACAGCTAATAATTTTTTTCAAATTTCTAAAATTTGGTCGATGTGCACACAATGGAAGTTTAATTGGTAACGAGCCTCGGTACCGTTCAAGGTTAATGTATATTTCAGTCATCAGTAATCCAGAATTGTTGATAATTTTTTTCAAACTCCTAAATTTGGTCAATGTGCACACGATAAAATTTCAATTCGTAATGAGCTCTTGTCTACATATCAATTGACATTAGTCTCACCTTTCGTTATGCGATAGTGAAAATTTCTTAGAAATGTATGTAGTGACTCGATTGCTACAAATAATTGAAAATTTTAAATAGAACTTAGAAATGTTATAGAAGGGAATTTATTGTTTAATTGATACAAATAAATTATTAGAAATATTAGATAATATTTGAAAAATTAGAATATTCAGAAGTATTATTTGAAACTCACACCTAAATGTAAATATACCTCGTCTGTGATTTTAGTATTGTTACCAACTTAGCATGGCAGAAGATTTCTACCTTAACAATAGTTGATACAATAGTGAAATTCTCGTCTTTTAAAGTTGTTTCATTGTAGTTCTTGTAGAGGGGTGTAAATACATACGTATGTGATAATTTTCTTTTAATTATGTATATTTTTGAATGATACATGCAAAATATATTTTTGAAAGATATACAAAATTCGTAGGTATACATAAACGTTTATGGACAAAATTTTTAAAAATTATCAGTATAAAATTCTGTTTACAACTATCGAATATTAGTCAAGAATTTTAAAAATAAGAAAGATTTTAGGTGTGCGAAGTAATATTCATCGAAGTCATAATTTGTATGATTGTATCAAAGTTTAAGAATAAAATTTTTGAGTAAAAAGATTCTAAAATTAAATATTTCGACAAATTTCTCACTTAATAAAACTAAACATACAGACAAGTAAAATTATCAATAAAATATAAATATTAGTTATGTCATATTCTTCCATATTGATAAGATATATAGGACGTCGTACTATGATAAAATTGTGATAAAAATGTAAAATCAACTTTCTTTCGAAGCTTCGTTTTCGAGAGAATTGGATTTGAAAATTTGTTTAGTACATGCACAGACGGTGCACTAGTCTATGTGAAAAAATAAAAAAGTATTTAACATAAAATTTTCTCGTTTAAATCTTCGTTTACAAGAATTTTTCTAATTTTCATATTTAATTTGACAAATGACGTGTCTAATGAAAAATAAGTATTCAGAATAAATTTTCCACCTTTTAAACCTTCATTTCCAAGAATTTTCCTTATTTTCTTATAAATGAAGCGTTTTATGAAATATTGTACTAAATATTAACTTATTTTCACATTTAAAATAATAAAAATAACGTGTTGGAAGGTAAAGGATATTGAAGACTAAGAAATATACATATATATATATATGTATGTTTGTACAATATAAAGTTATTTCTTGTTCTCCAATATTCTTCTTCTGTCCAACATGTCACTTTTTCCACCTTTCAATAATCTAACCTATTATTTAATTATTATTTCGAGTCAATTGATATTATGAAATTTTTACATACAATTTAGATTTTACATCTCGTTAGATTTTAAATTACTGTATTTGTCACTTGCCTAGTTCCATTTCGAGTATCTTTCATTTAACGAGAATCGTCAATCTATATCCAATGATAAACCGTCGTCAACCTAAAACGAAATAAATTAGAATTTTAATTAACGTTATATTATATTATAATTAAATTGTTAAACCTTACGAAATGTATATTAAGTTCAATTTGAACGCAATTTATTTCTCGAAGCCCGGTATATTAGTACGTAACCATCGCCTTTGTTAAATACATTTCGACAGTTAGTCACACAGATAAACAAAACCGTATCATCGTTAAGATTAACTATCTTGGTAAAATTGGAGATACTTACCGTCAAGTTTACAAATACTTTTAACAAATATCAGTAATAAGAAATTCCACGAAAGCAAGTACTGTGTTCCAAACTTACACTGCAGTAATTTCTATCGCGTGTTGTCATTTCTTCTTCCTTTGTTTCACTCGGTTACTTGTTCCTCGATTCTTTGTCCGTCGGTTCTTCACTCTTGGTTGTTTCACTCTCGGCACTTCGTGTCTCAGTTCTTTCTTCCTTGTTTGTTTCCACCTCGGTTCTTTGTTTTTCAGTTGTCTGTCCCCCGTTGTTTTCTATCTCGGTTCTTTGTTTTTCAGTTGTCTGTCCCCCGTTGTTTTCTATCTCGGTTCTTTGTTTTTCAGTTGTCTGTGCCCCGTTGTTTTCTACCTCAGTTCTTTTTTCCTCGGTCCTTTCTACCTCGCTACTTTCTATCTCGGTTTCTTGTTTTTCAGTTCTCCCTTCCTCGAGTTCAGCGTTTACTTCTACGTTTACGCCTACGTTCCTCTCTCCCTCATGTTCGATGCTTATTATTTCCATGTTTCTTCCTTCCACGTTTCCGTCGTTTACTACTTCTACGTCTGCTATTCCATCGCCGTGAACTTCGTCTCCTCTTCCGTTTTCTTCGTCTCTTGATATGCCGTTCTCTACTTGTATGTTCTGACTTCCTGTGCTCGGAGTACTCACGACCTTACCTTCTATTAGAAGAGCTCGTATTTCCTGGTAATTTTTTCCTTTTGTCTCCGGAACGAAGTAATACACCATACCAAACGAGATGAAGGAACATAACGCAAAGATGACATACGTTACGTACAGCCCCGCACTATCGTTTATAACTTGGTACAGTTTTGACACAATGAATCCAAATGTACCATCAAACATCATAACGATGGCTCCGGCGACACTTTTTGCTTCGGTGGGGAACAATTCGCCTAGGAGGGCGTTAGTTAACGTTCCCAAACCAAGTTGATAAGATATTTGATAACAAATTACGTCGATAACGGCCAGACTGTCGAGGATCAAAGGACTGTTGGGGAAAATTTTGACGAAACCGAAATAACTCGAGAAGAAAACCAATGTAACCCACAATCCAAGCGTGGATGTTATCAGGAGCTTTCGTCTTCCAACTTTTTCTACCATCGCTGTCGCTATAGTGCCAGATAATAATCCAACGATCAAAACTATAATCGTCGCTGCGTTCGAATTAATAGTTTTCATTTTCGTGAAGAGCGATTCCAAATATTGCATGGTGCTGAAGTTCCCGCTAAGTTGTTGCGCCGTGGTTAACCCAATGACAATGCACAGAGCTCTTTTGTTGCTGGGTTGTTTCATCAGTCGCATCTTGTCCAACCACGATTGCCTGTTCATGTCCGCGCTGCGGCTATTCGATTTAAACGAATTGTCTCTGCCGAGTATTTTGCAAATGTGCTCCATTTCCGTCTTCAGTTCGTTGCGTTTGGTGGTTCCTTTGAAGTACGATATCGACTTGTACGCTTCTTTTCTTCGGCCTACTGCCACCAGATAATAGGGACTTTCGGGGAACCATATGAATATTACGACGAATATCATTGGCAGTATTAAAAGAACGCTTGCCAGCGTGGCGTAGGATACCCAGGGTCCTATGCAACAAGTAAAAAGCGACCCGGTAAACACGTTCACGGCGGTCAAAGTGCCCAGAGCGCCTCTGATTTCCGTATTGGCCACTTCCGAGAGGTACATCGGACTCGTTGTGTAGGCGATGCCAACGCCTATGCCGAGAATCACGCGAGAAACGTACAGGATTTCGACGTTGGTTGCCAGCAGAACGAAAGACCAGCCTAGGATGAAAAATCCACTGCATCCTAGTAGGCAGAATCTACGGCCGTAACGATCGGCGATACTGGCGCCCATGAATGGACCTATCGTTGAACCGATTATTGTCAGAGAAACGAGCCAGGAGCCTTCGTCGTCGGTTAATTTCAACGGCACATTGTCTCCGGAGGTTAAACTGGGAAGAGAGATCGTGATCCATCCGTAGACTGTGCCGACTGATATCATGCAAATAGTTGCTGGAATGAAAAAAAGAAGAGTAATGAAGCCACTGGAGAAGTTTATACACCGATATTATAGTATCGACCGAAAAATATTCACTCGTTCCTTGGATTTCTCTTGGACTGTTTGAAATTTTTCTTTTTACGGTTACCGCGAACTTTGTTAGCATTAAAATTAATTCACCGTTGATGACGGACTAAGAGATGCTATTAATCGGTATAGAAAAGAGAAAACTAACCGGAAATAGATGCTAGCCATTGTCGCAATCTTCCTATTTTTTTCGCAGCTATTTGGTCTTGAATTATGGCTTCGGGTATGGATCCGTCTACAGGTAGGGTTGGAGCGTCAGTTCCGAATGTATCACCTGATGATTCGGACGAATGTTGGCACCTTTGACATCTCGGGCAAGATACAATTTCGCCCATGTCAGCCTCCACTTGTCTTGGTCCCTGACAAACAAATATTGTCGTGAAAAATAGAAGTAGCAATTCTTTTCTAGTTAAATACTATTATCAACGTTATGACAAAATGGAATTATAAGTTTCAAACGACAAACTTTTGAAATGTTTTCTTTTTGTTCTTCAAGTTCCTTCAAGTTTGATGACTACTCGAAGAGAAGCGTACATTTTTGTTAAGTATTTTTAGAAATATCACTTCGGCTTAGTGTCATTTCGGATATAATTCGATATTTGAAATTATTTAAAGGACTTGGTTCTTTAAAATTGTTTAGTTATTACAGCAAATAGAACAATGTGCAAAGTGCTTACCAAGATTTCTAAACTAATCATTGACATCTTGTAGAAATTAATTAATAAATATTATATATTTTCACGCGAAAGTAAGTCAAAATTTAAAAAATTTATTAAATTGTTATAGATATTGGTAATCGAGTATTGGTACACTGTATTAATTTACAGATATTGATTAATTAACATATGTATTAGATATTGATTAATTAATTAATATATTTGCGGATATTAATTAATTAATTAATAATGTACACCGTATTAATTTCCTTCGTAACCGATGAAACAATACTAGCACATCTGAAAATTTCTCTCGGTATATAAGCACTTCGTGACATATATATGTATGTATATATGTGTTAACCTTCAGAGGGCTGAGCTAGCCCAGGAACATGTATACGTATAAATTTTCCGTAATAAAAACAAATTCAAAATTTTAATGCAAATATGCCGATCCTCTAGAAGTTCATGTCACAAATTATACTAGAACTTCGTTTATTTAAATCTCGTTTATTCAATTCTCGTGCAAAGTATCAAGCTTTAGATATACGAAATTATATCGGTCAATTATATTCTATTCTTCAATTTATCGATTAAATTATATTATTTATCAATTTAATTATATTATATTTATCAATTAAATTATATCGATCAATTATATTGATCAATTTCTGTTATCCTTATCCATTATTACAATCCACAAACAAAAGTAGGATATGAAAAAAACTAGTGAGATTCTGTTATCCTAACGATCTTGTTCTTCGGTGTTCGAGTAAACAAAGTTCTGTTGTAACTTCAAACAGTACTGATATTCGAATGGCAACAATTATAAACTAAATATTGAAAAATAAACCAGGATGATAGTTAAGATTAGTTGAGTTAAATTTCCTTATTTCGATTAGCCATCATTTAAACGAAAATTGTTTATTCTTTCAGAGGTGCACATTTTAAAATTCGCACTAATTCGTCTGTGAATTGTTTTGTATTGAGTTGTTTCTGATTTTTTCTTTTCTGTTTAGATTGTTGTTTTTGAAGGATAGTTTCGTTCTCGAATTTTATTCACTCAGCCCTGTCCTCCGAGCCTGCTATCATTTCGTGAAACGTTTTTTCATTTTCGATCCTCCCAGCCGGAAGATTCTGTACAAATCTTTTTTTCTTCTTCTTATACTTGAACTACATTCGTAGACTCTGTAGATTTACACTGCTCCATTCTTGATACACTTGCCTCGGAAATACGTCGAATGAAATTGCGTTCAGATTTGCAATGCGAGTTGTTAAACCGTTACGCATATTGATTATCACTTGTTATTTCACTGCGATAACAGTATAGAAATGTGTCAAGTGCGATTGAAGTGGAAAACTGATTCGCTGACGTGTAGTTCAAATTTAATGTTATTTTGATCAGGAAAGTAAACGTTAGAAAAAAGTAAAGAATATAAAAGTTGTATTTTTCTTACTCTGTTGGATGATAGTCACGATTTGTGCATGCAGCTACCGAGTCTATCAAAATGTTGAGCGATGCGTCGATTATCAGTTGTATGCATAATATTGACTTCAGAATATGCTTCATTTAAAATGTAGGAAAATTCATAGGAAATAGAAAAGCATATAGGAGAACAATGAAATTCTTAATTATGATTGTGAAAAGTTTAATTTCGGGTTTACCTTTTCATTTTTAATTTTTCAGTCATTCTCTAAAACGAATCGAGTATAATGATATATATTATACTAATCTTCGATTCACCGGTCACCGATGGTCCACATGGCATTCAACGTGTTAATGTTCAAATACTTCAGTCTCGATTATAAATGTTATTTTCGACTTAATGAAATGTCCGGAAAAAGTATACATTTTTACGAACAATTTTAAGAATAATTGAACCGACAGATGAGATATAAATTCATTTATTCAAAAATTTAAATTCTTTGAAAATTATTACACGCTAATGACGCAAAAGTTTTGATAAATTTAAACGAACGGAGCAAGTAGTTATTTTTTACGCTGGATGCAAATTTATGATCGCAAGTACGCTCTCCAACAATGAAATTCAATCTTAGTATCAAATGTTATTGTATAAAATATTATATATAAAGTGTCGGTTACATTATATGAACTCACGTCGATATACTTCGAGAACTATGAAAATGTACACAACTGGCGTAATGAAGCATTAACATAACAGCTTACAATGTTATCGCTCATCATTATCAATTATCAATTCTCATCATTTAAAACATTACAAATACATATGGAGAGAACAGTGTAAATCACCTTTCATTAAAGTCGACTTGCAACGTGCATTTATCGACTTAATTTATTTGAACAATAATTTATTCATTACAATATGATCATTGTGATACAGTTATTATTCGATTAAAGGATTTTTGCGCGAATTCATATTTTTAAAAATATGATTTAGAAGACAGAATGTCGATAGAAAAATTAGTTTATGTATCAAATATTAAAAAAAAAAAAAAAATATAGTAAGCACTATATCGTTTTATGATCATTCTATAGATTAGAGAGATTATCTCACCGATTTCGATGATTTTTAGATATGTCGTCTAGGACGATTGGTTCTCGAAAATTGGCTTTAGAGTTTTCCTCAGGTTTCAATATAGAGACCATAACCTAACAAAAGTAGTTTAGCTTTTCGAAAGTATCAAAGAGGATTCCTAAAAGACACGTTTCACTCAGATTCTCGCCGGTTGAAAATACTTCTACCTCGAATTAACACCGACTTACTCGTTTTTAAGAAAAGCATTGTTTTTGATCATTGATACGATTCGATAAATTAAAAATCGAACTCCCTTCTCTTTCATCTCTGCGGTTACAAATTGGAACATGAGACGAGTGTAAGAATTAAGTTACTGATACATACGTTGCCACGAACGCACATTTATTGACAGATACATTTATATATACAATTTTTCACGAATATTTCGAAAACTAAAAGAGAATCACGTCCATTTTGAATAGTATATTCAAAAATCGTTGAAATCAACGAGATGGTTTCCCTAATTTTTTATATTATGTGCATTCTACGTAATTTTTTTCACCTCTGAATTTTGATTATCAGTCTGATGAGAGATTTCATCGACAAAAGAATGTTTGCGCAGAACGAGACGTTTTCAGTGAGAAACGCAGGCGATTTCTTTTTTCACGCGCAGCCTCGTGTTCCATAACCTAACCTATTCATCCCCAAAATATAGCCGTTTCACAAAAAAAAAAAAAAAAAAAAAAAAAAAAAAACGAAATGGATACACGTATTCGTTAGTACTCACCGATATAATCGTAATCTCTTCCTTAACATCTTCAGTTTCTTTCACTTTGGAATATAGCCGTATACTCGAGAAAAAGCACAGTGCCATGATGCCGTTTTCACAATGCGATTAACATTGACTGACTGGTCAATTCGGCAACTCCCGATCTCACTGATCGTACTATAACTCATTCTAATCCCGTGGGAATTGTATACATGTACTACTAATATTGTTTATCTATGACAATCGAAGCGAGTGCTGCTGCTTATGTGTATTCTGGACTGTATTCTCTGTTTTCTCTTTCCTTTCGCTTTTACCTGACTTGCTAATGTTACATTACCAGTTGCTCTCCCACTACCGATCGCGTTTATAAATATCCCAGTCACCGAAGTGGTTTCTTCTTACTTAGCTCAAACGGTGCATATAAAGTATACTCGTGAGATGAGAAATGCTCGAACTTGTGGAGCAGCCACGAGGTTCGTATTCGGAGTTAGGATCGGAAACATTGTGTATCTATTGTTGGTTGATACTGGCTTATCAAAGTTACTGATAAACACGACAAAGTAGAGATAGTTTCGTATTGATTGGGAGGAATATAAAGATACAAGTTTATTAACAAATTTAATAAAAAGTATTGTTGAAATTTGTTAGTTACGACAAGAGAGTTTTAACTATTCCGAAGTATTCTATTTTTTTTTGTTTGCTTTTTAAATTTAGAATTTGTGTCGCGTTTACTGCAAAGTCTGAATAATTGCGAAATATTGAAGAGTGTGACAGAATGCGTACAATACGTAGAAATGTGTAAAATATCTAAAGTAGATACTGTCTGTAACATTTAGTAGAGGATAGTTTAAAGAGATAGTAGGTTCTCTTTTCTAAATGTATATTTAAAAAAGAACGTGGAGAATCTGGATAACAATCAGAGAGTGTATAATTTTGTAATGGCCAATTTTGACTTAGCTACTTGAAAGAAGATAAGATAAGTCAAAATTGTGAAGTAATGACCAATAGATAGAAATAGATTTCTGATAAAGATTATCAAAATAGATTTTGATAAAGATTATCGTCTATAAAAATGAAATTTGAATGAATGGCATTGTTTGGATTCTCGATCTCATCATTGTAATACATTCCTTAATACTAAAGAAATCCTCTTAATATAAAAGTATAAAATTTGTATGTAAGATGTGTAAATCAGAAATAAAAGTAACACTCAAAGAATGAGTACTTACACATATAGTAGGGAACAATTGAAGACAATATAGTTGTACTATCCCTTTGATTTGCTCTTGTCAAAAAATTAATCTCATTAACAAGACATTTAGTTTACACTTTTCCTTTACTGAAATTATTATCTGTCACGCGTTATCGTTTACGTAATCAAATTGCACAAGAGTACATCTCGCGTGCATATCGTGACATGTGTTGATAGCTTTATCAATTTCACGTTCGTTCAAATTATTATTATTTTTTTATATATATTATTTTACGTTTCATTAAATGCTTAAACATTCAATTTTCACTTTTACACACGAATCACTGGAGCCACAATTAAAGAACATCAAATTCTGTTGAATAATGTAATCTTATCTTGTTCACACTTTATTCTGATAACTAAAGCTCACGATTTCATTATTAGTATGTATCTATAATTATTGTAGTTGGTTAGTTTTTACAGATAAAGTACCCGATTGATAACTAATAATCTTAAGGGGGAAATAAATAATTGTACAACAAATAAATAATATAGTACAAGCCATCAGAATTTCTATTTTTCTATTTTTGGAATATTTCTGTCATATTTTGTTTGACTTTGCGTTCGCGATCATTAGATCAGTATCATTGCATAAAATAGAAAAATTTATATCCATCACCGGTATATTATCGTTTATCGATAAAACTATCTTTTTATCATCTCAGTAGCGAGTGTTGGAAAAAAAAATTGTTTAGTTACTTTGCAATGCAACACTATTTCTCTAATTAATTTTTTAATTTTCATTGATTTTTTTTCACAGAATAGACTCATACGAGCAGTGACATCAGAATTAAACAAGTTAAAAAAGAAATTGAAAAACATGTAATGTATGATAAAGCATCATGCTATTTCACTTAATCAAAGTTTTTTTTTATTACAATGTAGACCAGAGTAGAGCAGAGTATAAAGCAGTTTTAGATGAAATATCCTGATTATTAAAAAGTCCAGAAAACAAAAATTAGACTAACTAACAAGATTATTCTCACAAAAGATCCGATTTAAATGTCTTAGTTTGAAATAAAATTCGATACAACGTTAAAAGAATTGATTGCAGGATCTCTTTTTATAATTCCAACGGATATAAACCTTCAATTCACTTCTTCAATTCACTTTATATAATTCCAAATCCGTTCGAACAAAGTGGATCAAGTGAAATCCAGTCGAGTAGAGTAAACACACCTATATAATACCAATTCCAGTTTCAAATTTACAAACACTGTACGTAACATAACACGATATGCATATACGCGTATACATAAGTAGCTGTACGTTTTAATTTGAAAATGTCGGCGAAACTTGTAATTCTCGCGGTCGACTGTGTAACTATTTGTTCTGCTGTTCGTAATCAGCTTTGTTCGCGCGAGAAGAAGCGCTCGTGTCCAATTGGCCTCAATCGGATTATCGTTAATTGCAGGCACACATTACACATTAAAAGCCTGACGGCGTGACTCTAATCACACGTCCGGCAGACACAGCCATGCGATTGCAATTAACTTTTAACTGGCGCGGCGAAATGGAAATTAACTGTCCGCCAAGTTTCTCAGCTCGATGTGTTTCAGTCAAAGATAGAACTTCCGATCGCGTACGTCAGATATACTATCGCAAAAAAAAAAAAAAAAAAAAATGCAAATCGAAATTCAAAATATTGACTGATACGTACGCGACGTGATTAATAGACGTGGTTAATCTGTGATTAATTTAGACTTTAACCTAAGTGGAAATCATCGGAGACATTTATGTAAATGTGTGTCTATAAATAATAAACGTGATGGATTGCTTGAGAGCGCGGTTACGACGAAATTTGTGAAGTTTGTAATATTGAGAACACAGTTAAGTCAAGGGTTAAGAAAATATGTCGTGCACTAATTTACATGACGTTATCATTCTGTTTTATATTTTAAATTCTACTCTACGATTAGTTAGATTACTATAGTTGAAAGTTCTTCACCAGAATACATAGTAGAGTATGAAGTAATGAAAAGAATATAAAATAACAAAAAATAGACAAAAAGAATGTAAAAAATATTTACTATTAGCAGAATAGTTTGGTTTACTATTAGAAGAAGTTAAATTAATTAGTAATGTTAAATTAGAATATTATTCTTTGACAATACAAAGTAAAATTTCATACATAATTTCAAATGAAATTTCATATGATTAGGCACAATTTGATAACACACAATACAGATTAAAATCTGACAATGACACTTGTTTCAGTATTTTAAAATTATTCTTTTTTTGGTATTTTATTTGTGCACTTCATACATTACAATTTATTTCTTATAATATAAAATAATAAAAAATGTAAAATAAAATCAATCATTAATTACTGAATAATAATTTCAGTTCACATGATTACATTTCACTGTTAATCATCTTTTTCTTTTTTCATACGTTTTGTTAATTTCCCAATTCCGAACGGAAAGGGGAAATTAAATATTCAATGATAATGAAATAATAATGCCATTCAATCCATGTCCACATACGATTACACGAGCCTCTCGGAAGTAAAATTGATCAACTCCATTTAAAATAGATAAGAAATTGATTTTTTTTAATTTCTCAATTGCATCTTCCAAGTATCTAATTAATATTAAAACTACTAAATCGATATTTTTTATTTGAAAATAAAAAAGAACTCTAGATTTAAATCTTTTAATATCGCTTAACTTCGGATTCTACATCTGCATTGCATCTCGACGAACGAAAAAAATTTATAATGATAAAATTTAAAAGAATCTGCGAAAGTAGAATAACATGATCTAATAATTAATAAATTTAACCGTCGTGTCTCTGTAATTTTCAATTTATGGAGTCGATCGGTGAGCCTTCCGAAACGGTTTACGTAAAAGTTAACGAGTTGCCGATGCCACCAGATCTGGATTTTGGTACAATCGTGTCGGAAAACCGAACTGTAATTTCAGTTATCGCCATGTTTCCGGTGAGGAATTGAGCTAAATTTTCAACACCCGCGCGAGGCTGACGATCGAATGGATATCCCATGGCACGTGCATCCGGATACTTCCTGTCTCTCAGTCCGCAGTAACTCGCAGCATCCTTGCAACCAGTTGGCTCCGCTTGTTCGACCTGTGACATTATTACAACGCAAACGTTCAATTCATTTTGATTTATCTCATTCGATCACGGTGCGATTGTTTGTACGAATCAGTTATTGTTGAGCCTCGAACGTAGGAATTTATGATTGATCAACTTGAGAAAGCTAGTGAGTTACTATTCTGTCTCGAATAAAACGAAGCTCAACCATAATTTACTAAACGATAATTAGACTGTGGAATTTTACGCGAATTTATGTTATTATATATACTATTATTATTTGTATTATTTAAATGATATATTATTATTTATATAATTTAAATTATTTACGAGTTAAAGAAATGGAAGAACTCGAATTTGTTTTGTCGTAAATTGGAAAAAATATCTCGGCTTTGTACATTTGCAGTACGAATTGGAATATCACGAACAAGTACTCACGGCGTCGCCACGATAATCGGACACCATGACGAAAAGATCCATGGGGAAGCCTTCCTTGCTTCCTTTCGGCACGAGCATGTGCTGCGGCCATCCGCATCCACAGAAATTGAACTGCTGCAAATTGTCGTCAGCTATCGGTCTGTTCTCGTCTAAGTTACGGAACGTTCTTTCAAACGGTATCGTCACTGAAGATTCCGTTGATCTCCGTTCGATTTTATTTTGCCCCGGACGAACTGCGAGTCGAACGAAAATTATGAAAATTATGAGTGAAATTCTTCGAATAACGTGGAAAGTATGGGTATCTTGTTCAAAATGAAATGTACGTTTTACAGATACAGATGGAATAATAACGTACGCGTAACGGTGAATTTGTCCATTTCGATCATTAAATTCTTCTGTTGTCTGAAGGGGAACGGTAGGCCACGCTCGTCCTCTCTCGGCCCGATAAAAATACGAACGGTGCCTCTTTGCGGCGTGTTGTTGCGATTATTAACGAGGATCGTGTACGTGAAACCGGCGTGATTCAAGTGAGTGAATCTGGCGAGCACCGCGCCACGCGGAGTGAAGTCGAGCCCACGCGACAAATCTACGTCGCTCTTGCTCCAAAACGTGTTTAGGACATTCTGTTGTTGATCAGTTGCCAATTTGATATCCGCTATCTCGACACCTGGGAAGTCCAACTAAAAGGAACGAGAAATGACGCATTAGTACCAAGTACATTATTTTCAATGACGAAAGAAATATTCTACTTTGTACCTGTTGCACGGTATACTGAGGCAGCGTGTTTTTATGTTCCTGGAAAATGTCGTCGACGAACGCGTGCCACCTGTAAAAGATCGGATCCCTCATGGCAGTCGCCGAATCACCCATAACGCCGAAACTCTCCTAAAAAGTAGGAAAAAAAAAAGAACACGGGGATTGTTAATTTAACAATTCAATTTCGAAACTATAAACTACAGAAGTGAAAATTAATTAAATTAATCAATTAATTATCGATCTTTATAAAGTATAAAAATTTATAAAATATACAAATATTTATATTTATTTATAAATATATAAATATATCATATAATAATATTTATAAAATATATAAATGTACGTTTTAAAATTTCAATGGAACATTAAAATCCTGCCGCCAGAATTTTTTGAAGCAAACGAATCGTTTCCAAAAAAAATTGTACAATCGACGAAAGAAAAAAAGGAAACGTTACTTTCAATTCTTACCAAATACCGATGATCTGGATCGTGGATGTAAGAAATAGCAACGTGACCCATATTATGTAGATCGCCGTAGACGTTCTGATTAGGAGACAGGATGCTAGCCTCCATCATGTTTCCAAGCACGTCGATACCGTCTCTCTCGGTCAACGGAATTCTTTCGCCTCTTGCGTTCGTCACGGCCCCCGTGTGGATCGCTTCGTAAATTCGATCTCGCCATCTTTCCAGATCTTGAATGTCGAAGTCCAGCTCGTCGACCTGTCGATTGATGTCGTGGAGGACAGAGCCGCTTGTACGAGCTGGCCATGTTCGACTAGCAACCAGGGAGTCCAATTTCGGGAAATAAGCTTCCGGTATCGGTTCGCGCCAATTAATGAATCGCTTCACTCGTCCCAGACGATTGCACAAACGTTCGCAGTTGTATCTAAAAGCAATTTAAATTTGAGGTTTAGACCGAGTGAGGATCTAAAGACAGAACTTGAAAATGATAAAAAAGAGAAAAAAAAATTAGATACGTTGATTTCTTATATATTCTATTTAACGATGAAGCTACAAAATCTTCCATCGACGCAAGATTGTCATCAGAAATTGTCAGCATCACAAAAGTATTTGAATACTTGTAGAAAACATCTCATATTTCAATATTGTGTGTGTTTACACACATGTGTCCATTAAGCTTCCATAAAAGGAAAAAGAAAGAAAATGCAAATTTACCTCGCCATAATTTGTTCATGCATATAGTAAAACAGTTCTCCACGTCGGTCCTTGTTAACGATACGGATATCACCTTCAAAAGGATATACCAAGTGCCAGTGCCAGTGATGAAGATTGATTCCAACATCCTCTCTCCAGTAAGCGACACGATGCTCCTCATCGAGATCGGATGCGGTGTAATCTCTTGGAATTTCGATTGGAATCTACAATTTAGAAGAATACTCGATCGAACGAAAGAAAAAAGAGAAAAATATCTTCCAGAAAGGAATCTGCAAGTTACGAAATAATTACAAACAGGAATTGCAAATAAATTCTACTTTCTACTTCCTAAGAAATCTACAATGCTCCCTGATTTTTTAAACGTGAGAGATAAAACACGTAATGAGGAATAAAACGCGAGGCTTTCTAATAATATTCTAATAATATTCTGGTTATATTCTTTGCCAATCTTCGAAAGGATTAAAATTTCCTTTCGCGAGGTCATTTCACGAATTTACAAGTTACAAGCTATTTTACATACCCTGGAACCTTCAGGGACGACGTTAGCTTCCTCTCGAGCCCTAGAGAATATCCCGCTGTCCACGTATTTGTCCGGGAACACCTCGGTCAGTGGTGGTATTGGAAGATCTTTCGTGTCGGGACGATGAAGTATCGCCACGGATAATGCATAAATGAACATGTTCGGGTTCACACGGTCTCGACAATAGACCGCGATAGACAGGAAGTCTTCGTACGTCCGCATACCTGTAACGTCAAACGTAACGCTAGAAACTTTTGACCTTGACAATAGAAACTAATTAAAAAATTTTTTAAACCTTATTTGAAAACTCTGACTGTAAGAAAATTGTGTTCTTATGGTCAAAAGTTTGTTTAGCGACATCGTAGAATTCGTTCGTTTACGCGATCTTTGTAAATTGCTTTGACAAAGTAATTGAATAAAATTCAAAACAGAGGAGGAAGTAGGAAAATGTACGTACCCATGAAAATGTCGATTAATCGAGCAGCAATTTTTCGATGCGCTGGGATGAACAGTGAAAATGGCTGACGACGTCCGAGCTGCAGAGGGATGCTAAGATCCGGGAGGGTGATCTGTTTCACTGGGAGTTTCGAGTCGGTATCCTCGCCGAAACGGTTGAATACCTGAGTAGCTACGGAACGGTATCTCTCCGGCTAGACAGATCATCGAGAACGTTTGACGTCGTGAAAAATTATATTCCACAAATTATTTAGTATTTCTCCAAACGTATTCACTAACGAGAAATAATCGAAATCGTTATCCGAAGCTAGGCCAATTGTTTCGGTACGAAAAATGGAAATAAAATCGCTCGAGCTTTTCTGTCCTATTAAAATCAACAAATATTATAACGAATACTCTAGTTTAGAGAATTTTATATATTTTTTCTGCATTCTATGCATGTTTGAATATGTATCACGAGGGTAAATATTTCTATTTATCGCGTTGATAAGATTCACAAATAATGGAAAATGGTACTTACCAAGTAATCGGCTGGAATATCGAAGGCTACCTTATTGGAACCTTTAGGAACGTACACTGGCTCAGCAGGTCGATCGAACAGATACAAGATACCGGATTTATCGCTCGACATTTTCACTAACGATTGAAGAATCCAATATTAATGAAGAAAAAAGGAAACTGTCGGGCAGTTTAAGACGTCGCAAGTTGAAAAGGAACAATCGAACTTCCTCGAATTTCCAATTACAATCCGCAGTTAAACACGAATAAGAAGAGGATATTAAAACGTGGAATAATCAACGTCTTAATGTTAGAAACTGTTGGCAGGTTTAGCTTTATATAGCAGCTTGATAGGATGCAATGGTTTGTTTTTTAGAACCGCAAGATTTCCCACAAAGATCTCAAGTACTCAGTACGTAATTGAAAAATATCACAACGTTGCGACTGCGTTCTATTCTTCCTGTTTTCGAAGGAAATGGATCGCGATTATCTAGACTAATCGTCGAAAAATATCTGTTTTTGGTTTTGGTTCGTGATAGAAAACAAACTGTGAAAAAATAAGATAGTGTAGTAATAATTTGATTTAAATTCTGAGTTGTAATAAATTGGTAGGTATTGCAAATTTATTATTGCAATATTTATTTTGTTACGTCAAATAGTTGCTCAGAGTATAATTGGAAGGAAATAACGTGAAAGGCGTAATAGATATTTTTGTTTTATTTTATTGCCATTGTTTCATATAGAAAGACCATTTTTCGTGTGGAAAGTTTATTGTTATTTAATAATACATTGTTATAATATATTACCTAAGAGTAGGAATATCTAACGTATATTAATTACATTAAAGCCAAGTACCAAAATGTTTATCACAATTGTACATTAAAATTAGTTTCATAGTTTCGTATTAGCCGTGAAATATTCCCTTGTGAAATATAATGTTGTCTTAAAATATTTATCGATCGCAGTTGAAAGACAAGGGTATTTATTTAATAATACATAACACAATCGGTGTAACATTAAAATATTTGCAAACGGAAACATAAATATATTAATTATTTCTTAAATATAAAGATGCTATTTGTAATAGTCGTTATTTCTTAAGAATCTACGTATCTTATAACGTTAAACATTAAAAAGTCATTATAAAATATGCGTATGTTGTTCGTCACATGTAATACGTAAACGCGTGTTTTATATTTTTCGACAGAAATTTTTATTTTTAAAAACAGAAGTTAGAAAATTTTACCATTTACGAATTAATAAAGATAGTAACGCTTGCAAATTTTTTTAAAGAAATAGTGTGAAATTTTTCCTCGAGTAAAATAAATTTTTTCCTATTACCATTCGTTTATAAATCATTATCATTCGCGTTGAAAATCATATTCTAAATAGTGAGATCGATTACTTATGACAGTATCAAGTTCCACATAAATATGATAAAATTAATTCATAATATATATCAGTAATAGAAATAAATTACACAAGTATAAAATTAATTTATAAACTAATAGAAAATAGTAAAAAGTTCACGAATACAAGCTAAATTTCTAAATCGAGTACATAATACGAAGAAAAAGTCTTAGAAGACATTTGATTTGTATGAACCGTAATTTTATTCAATGTATAAGATAATTTCTTGTATAAGAAAAAATTTTGAAACAAATTACGCGCGTTTGAAAATTAATTAATTGCAAGGTTAAATAAAGCAGGCAACCATCATTGAATTATTATACAAAGGAACTCGAAGCAAAGAATATTGCCATCTCTTGTTTTCGTTTTAAATGAAACGTAAAGTAAACGAACGAATACTATTATCAACAACATGTAAGAAGAGTACACGAACGGAAAGTCAGAATGAAATACAATTGAAGAACAGTTAATACAGCGATAGTTAATATTCCACTTAATGTAAAGCTAAATTATTCTTTCAGATTACATTGTAACTAATTTGCAGATTTTTTTTGCAAGAAAGTGAGCATCAATCTCACTTCGGTTTTGCTAAGTTTACAAAAATATTTGCGTAAAAATCCACAGTTTAATTACAATATACGAATAGTTTACTCTTTGTGTAAATTCTTAAACATTAAATAATTGAAAAATATATACACGTCTTTTATTGAATATTTATCGGTGAATATTCTGCGTAAAATTCACAATAGTGTACGTATAACCGTGTCGGTCGTATCTTCAAAAAATCGGAAATTCAAATGAAAATGAAATGTATTTGCTTCAGAATTTTTAATATTAAGAGAAAAAAAAGAAACTTTCAATTTCTAAATAACGTAGAGTAAACTATTGGTTAAGTAAAGCTATAATAGTAGAAACATAAACTTAACAAACGCTCGATACAATATCCTTTAAAGCTATAATACGCGACAAGGGCACTTGGAATGCTAGTCTCTTGGAACTTTACGTGACCGTGATATAAATTAAATAGTGATCGTTTCTCGTACGATCTAGTTCTCATCTAGTTTCAAACTACCAGGGTCGCCACATAGGATCAGCTTCGTCAACGCGTTCCACGTCGATCTCTTCGTCGTCTTCAACTTTAACCTCTATTTTCACTTTCTTCGTCACCTGTCCCACCTTGAAGTCCTCCTTCGTGTCATTAGCGTATCTCGTGCCTAACTTTTCGTTATCTTCGACGGTCGATGCTAACGCGGAATTGCTTTCAGGGGGATTGGCAAACGCGGTTGTCTCGCGCGTTATTCCACGATAAGTCACTGCATTTTGTTTGGAAGACGTTACTCGAGCATTCTCTGTCGCGGGCTTCGCCGTCGAAGACGCAAGTATGTCAGCAGTGAGGTCCAAACTTGCCAAAGTTTGAGTCAACACGTTCGTTTTCAGCTGTAGAAAAAGAAAAAAAAAAAAATGAAACTAAGTGAAATCAAGTCAGTTCGATGCAAGATAAACAAAGAAGTATACAAGTAACTTGAAATATTAGGGAATGTTCAGTCGATTACACAGTTGTAAAAAGATATGTTCGAAGTATAATAAATAAATAAAATTGATATCGCTCTCGACTTTTGCTAGAAATAAATTTCTTGAAGGTCAAATATTACGTTCTCTGATAAAACGAAAATTAATAATCAGATATCGATATTACGTGTAATAAAGACTCGTATATTTTATGGAAATTCACTCGAATTTCTGAAATTGCTCTCCGTGAACAATACTCATTTTCAAGCTATACTCTCTTCCATCGTTCTTTTGAGAAAATATCAATACGCGCCGTGTGAGTGATACTCGATCGATTGAATGAAATGACAGAAAAGTGGAATGCATCGACGAAATTTGGAAAAAACACGAGGCGAAATAAACATGTTACCGTTATATCCTTTTTTTCGGAATAAAGTTGACATCGTCACAAGGAAATTACATAGAACGATAAATTGCAACGATGGCCGGCTTCTTGCAATTTCGTGCGACCGCGGGCAAAGTAACCCGCCGCATGGACACGCGCAAAAAAGCAGGAAAAGAGGACAACGGGCGGCCAGTGTCAATCTCGGTGTGAGAAGAGTACTCGGGCGAGAGAAGTACTCTCGGTGAATCGCGGAGACTTTCCCTTTATTGTCTTTCGATCGTCGATGATGAGATAATTACCGTCGAATTCGTTCGCCGGCTCTTTTGAAGGCCAGCTGCGAGGTGCCTGGCTAACCTTTCCGCACCTTCACCTGGAACCGCCGAGAGAAATCTGTATGCTTCAGCTGCGCAATGCCCGAAACCGGACAGCCACCGACTTTCGGCCGATGCCTCCTCGTTTTTCGTAATCGTGCCCGACAAACCAGAAGACCGCGAGCCCTGTAGCCTTTGCAAATGGCGCACTGTCAGCTCCAGAATATCCGCTTTCTCCAGTTTGCTGATGTCCTCCCCCTCTGTCTGCAATCAATAAATCCCTTTCGTTTCCGTTCGAGAGGAGTTGAGATCGACGACGGTCGACAACGGTCGGCTTCGATACCTAACGTGGAGGTGGAGGGGAAGTGATGCTGGCGAGGAAAGACGAAATTGAGAAGGAAATTCTAATTAATCTATTAAATGAACTCTGAGGTTTTTTCTTCTGGGTAGTTGAGAGTTTGCTTTGCAAAGTAATATCAGCTTAAAATATCACGAATGATTCTTTTTGTTAGAATAATTTCCTTTTGTTAGATAATTTAGAATTATATTCGTATCTCTATGATTTAAAGAATGGGAGCTAGATGATGGATGAAAATCCTATGTCTAATTGTAATTCAGCGATTGATATAATCAACAAATTGAAACAAGTTGAGAGTCAAACGTCGTTCTGTGCCATTTCCTTTTTCTTACAATTGTTAAATATTTAACTTTTGTTAAATAAAGTAATAGGAATATCTAAAACCACAATAAATTTATATGTATTGAAAGGAAATTTTATTTAAGCAATAATTTATCGGTTGATAATATTTGGAACAAGTTGTTAGTTAAAAAGTTATATATTTCTTCCGCACAATTTCGTTTGAATAAGATAAACATTCGAAATAAACTTTCAATTTCAAATAACTATAGAATATGAATATTCTTCTTGGTCATAAATTTGTTGATTTAGAGTCGCACATCTATAATTCAAATATAATAAATAGAATACATTAATTTACACTCGCGATCAAAATCATTTATTAGTATTTAGTTATTATAGTACTCTGAATGCAATATAAATTGTTTCACGAAAATAATTGAGCGACAGTATATTGAATAAAATTTGAAATCAAGATGATAAATATTTCAAAATTAATACGGAACTCCGTGGGACTTCTGGTTGTAAAATCATAAGGTATAATTATACAAGAAGCACGAAACACGGACGATTTTACTTTAGATTTATCATTGATTGCACCGTGAATGAAAATCGAAGCAGCAATTTTTGCTTTCTCATTTATTACGATCCGATACACCTGTTCGTTCCGTGATGAATCCTTTTATTCGACGTTCGAAGCATCATCGTATGGAAAATGTTACTTAAAGAGAGAAAAAAATAAAAATAAAAATAAAAACTACTGATACCATTAAACAGAAGACAACTGAAACGTTCGATTATAGTACCGAGTTGTAAAGTTTACATTCGATTCAAAGATAATGTTTACATTCGACAAGGCTCCCACGACGCACACATACGTACATGCTAGATTCTTGTATCATCGAATTATTGAACAATTATGAATAACTATAGAATAATTATAGATTCAAAAATCATTTGGAATATAATAAAATAAAATTTCGGTAAATTTCTTAATTTATAGAAAAAAAGAAAAAAGAAAAAGAAATTGTACAGCTGCTCGTGAAAGTTTTCGAACATTTATGAGTATATTATGTACATTAAATGTAAATGAAAATGTGTAAAACATTTTTGTTGAAAATTTGGAGCCTGAATCTGAAATAAGATTGGCAAAAAATGGAGTAGTAAGAAAAATGTAAATTAGTAAAATGAAATAGTAAAATTTTTCATGAGCCACTGTATACACAACGATTCTTTTGTATACTTCAACGATTTTTTTTTTTCTGAGTTTTTGTTTGATACGCTTTAGAAACTCGAGTTCCATCGTTTTGTTACGTCGCTATTTATCATTTACTCTGGTTCCACAGCGTTTTTCCCAGACTTTTGCCGCTCGAAGGAGTCGCTGATCGAAGATACAATCCATTATCTAAATGAGCAGCTATCTCACGATCGAATATAAAAAAAGAGAAGAAAAAAAAGAAGCGAACGTGTATTTGTTTAACGCGATCGTACCGACACAAGAACCGAGACGAATTTGAATTTCAAAGGCGCACATAGGCGTCGGAGCGTGGAGAATTCACGCTTCATGATCTTGTGGAACGATCGAGAAGTCTGATTGTCCTGACAATGTCATTTTTAAATAATCTAGCGAGCATCTATAATAAATCGGATTTCGGGGTGATCGACAGAGATTGAAATGCAACTGACTCGTGCTAATTAAAAATTTATGAAAAAGAGTTTCTAACGTGTTTACGTGTTAGAAATAAATTAGATCTTTGACACGTTAAATATTTCAAGAAATATTTTATATATAAATTATTTATAAATTTATTAAATTATATATATAAATATAATTATATTTTAATAATTTATTATTAATATATTTAAATTAATAAATTTATATATATAATATATTTACTTAATTTAAAATTAAATTAATTTTAAATTAAGTAAATTATATTTAATGTAAATTGCATATTAAATTTTGATTTTAAGTGAATTAATAATGTTAATAATATAAATAATATAATTATGGTTGAATCATTAATTAAATTAATAATTTATATATAATTTATTAATATGAAATATTTATATATATACATATATATTAAAATAAATTTAATATAAAATTCTATAAATTTAATGAAAATTAACAAATTCCAAAACAAAGATATTTGTGTGAAACAATTTTAGAAACTATTTTCCAAAAACGTTTCTTTGAAGAATATCGTACAGTGGTAAGAAGGATAAGAATCCATGATAAAGTTACTAGATGCTTACACAGATGGCAGAAGACTATGTTGAGAACTGTACTACCGCTAAAATTGAAATCATTCACGACGTTTGTGGTCTATGGTATTATAATGAACTATTGTTTGGTTCTTGATGGATTTTAAATCGTAATTTTTCATTTCTACTCTGTAACATTTAATCCTTAAGTGTTACAGAGCGTTAAACGTTTGTGCATTGCCGATTTTTATTCAGTCCAATTTCTGCATTATTTTGTATTTCTCAAAACATTTATTATCGTTCAATTACTCTTTATTATCAATATATAAAGTAAAATATATTAGTAATTTATGAGAGAGAGAGATCCTTCATAGTACTCGCGTATAAATTCTTAAGAATTAAATCCAAGGTGAAAGGAAACGCTAAAATTTGTTTACTATTTCCTCAAAATTTATTCCGATGAAAATCTAGAATTTCTAGAAAATAATTAAGAATAATTATTTTCTAGAAATTCTAGATTTTCGTCGGGAGTATTATTAATAATTAAGAAAATCTAGAAAATAATTAAATATTTCTTGGAATTTAGTCGATCTAAAGCAACGTTTCACGATCAACATATCGTTTAAAATAATTGAAGATAATGTTAAAATAATTGTTAGTTGATGCTAAATTCGAACAGTCGCGTGGAAGCTAAATCCAGTATCTGTCCACCTATCTGTAATTAGCGTTCGTGGAATCTTTAAATCGTTTGCGTGGTACGAATATTTGCCAATTTGTGAACGGCTCTGTTCGAATCGGCGTAAAATCTACAGTAATTTTTATCCATGATAAAAATGTAATCAAGTCGGCAAGATTGAAAAATGTCGTGTCTTCGTGTGATTCCGATAACACTTTCAGCATGATTACAAAAAGTTACTGTTTATACATTCGAAGAGGATTTGAATTGAAGTTGCTGCACCGGTATTACCACTTTGTAAAACGTCTGTTTATATTTGTGTAAATTCGCCGACGCGATTCAAATGTTTGCACTGAGTCTCAGAGAGAGAATATTGCCACGAATGCAGCATGATAATGATATTGAATTTGCAGGTTTTTTTCATTCGGGAGAGACAGATCACTTTCGGAAGAGATGAATTTTGATAGGAAATCGATTTGAATGATCGATACGTGAGAGCGTGGAGCAAAATAATTTTGTGCGATTTTAAACAGCAGCACAGCGATAAAAAAAAGTACTTCTTTTTTTCTTTTTAGAAAATTAATACTGGGATAGAGATTTAGAGATACTAATAATACTCGAGCATTTTAGCGGTAAAATTTCTTTTTTAAGATTTAAATAATAATTAGTTTAGTTTTTGGGAATCTTTAATAAATTATTGTTTGCACAGATTATTTACTACTGCAGAAGTGAGACAATATTCACAAACTTATATACATTAGTTAGTACATATAGGTATATGTCTTCCCCGTGAAATAAAATAAATCAAAAATTCAACCTCAGATTTCATCACGTATCCATAAAGAGGAAAAAAAAAAAAGATTTCCACGAAACTCCACGCTCTGATTGCAAAAGGAGAAACAACAGCTTAACGAAGTTCTCGTGAAATTAGATTCTCATAAAATTTCACGGTGAAACGCAGACAGCCACCCGCCGCTTGCTATTACGATCGAAGTTGGAAAGGAAAACAGAGAAACGAAGGAAAAAAAAAATGAAAGAAACGAGGTGATTAATCGTTTCGCACGGCGATTATCCAGAAAGAGGCACCCAGGATTCTTTATCGAACATCGTCAGCCCCCTCCCTCTCTCCTCCCCTGCCCCGAGATTCCGCTATCTTCGAGAAGATATCGCAATTACGCCGCGTGTATTAAACGTAAACACGGCCGAAGCGTTAACTACTGGTTTCGTAATTACGGGCAAAGTCGCGTGTCCGCTTGACACCGGCTCGAAACGTGCAGCGAACGGTGTTCCCACGGTCTAGGAATATTTAAGCACCAAATCGATTGCACGCGTAGTTGCGGCTTGAGAATGCATTTCCTGCTGCGAGCGACTCGTGAAATTACAGAGGGGGAAAACGTGGTGGTATCGCGCGCGCGAGTTAAGTCGAGCAAGAAACCGTGGCTTCCTTCCAAAGGTTTCTCTCCCGTTCCGGATCGGCGTGGCAGAAGGGGAGGGAAAAAGCATAGCACGTGCTTGTTCGACCAATATATCGCGTTCAACGCCGATCGAATAAAGGTCTAGCGACATTTACGTTGTTGCGCGCCAATCTCGTTCAGAGATTACATATTTAGATCGTTCGATGCGAAAGCGGAATGGAGTCAATGATGTCGAAGAACGCGAGCTATTATAAAGTTATTCCTTGTCAAATATAGTGGAATTTCATCTTCCGGAAGCTGGTGTTCACCCAGGCTGAGAACTTTATCACTAAATGAATTATTTTGTGTTTGAATATTGGACACTTGGAATTTTTATATATTTTTGTCACAGTTTTCCTTCTTGAGGAAATTATCAATAAAAGTAGAATTTTAATTTTCTTTCGATTTTGATACAGACGCGATACGAATATTGGATGGATGTTAGTATAGAATAGATGTTAGATGTTGGTACATTTCTCTGTATCGAGTTTGTTGGTTATAGATCTTTTATTTCCGAGCTAATTCGAAATTTTTACAAATCACAAGTTATACCTATCGATAAATTTTCTTGAGGAATATTGACAATTCGATAAAGAAACAAGTGAAATTTTGACGTAAATTTTATGTAATTTTCAAGTAAATTTTATGAATTACAATGTAATTAGTTTGTGGAAAACTTATTGCCACGAAGTAAATTTGAGTAAGAAATGTATGAATCTTTAAAATTTCAATATTTTCCATAGAAACTCTGAAAGAATTGTGTTACAATGAAATACAATTTTTATTTTTGCCAAAATCTCACTCGTGAACGCAAAATACAGTAGTAGAATAAAAATAGATACGTGCCTCTAGTGCATCGATCATAAGATTCTTCAACTCATCGAGACATTTGTTTATCCGTGCACGTCGTTTTCTTTCCAATAGTGGTTTCGTTATCTGATACAAATGAAACATCAATGTTACTTAAATTCTCGCAGGAAAGTATGTTAGATACCAACGAAACAATAAAAATTTGAAAACTGGATAAACCATTGAATTTCTCTTATTTTTTCGACTTAATAGACGATAAGGAAAGAAACTGCGTTGCATTATAGAGATGCGAAATAGAAACTTCTTCATTTTTTCCTTTTCTATTTATTTTACTCACTTTTTTGTACCGATAGGTCTTGGAAACCGGATGAGGATATTCATATGACATCATTGCACGAGCTGCTGTATCTCTTCGAAACTCGATAGACGCACGTACACGTCGGACCTAACTCAAAGAAATTCATATCTTGAAAGGTAAATATCTAACAAACACGTAACAGAAAGAGCGAAAGTTTGAGAAACAGTCGCGGTTTTAATATCGTTTACACGTTGATTTTTATTCTTCATTCAATAAAAAAATAATTGCTTCGAGATCCTCAACATTAAGTGACAGATTTAACGTCAAAATTATCAAATGTAAATTACTTCAAATTGTTCTAATTGTTGTTACTGAAAACAAGATTGTCCGCGGAAGTAGAGACAAAGATTAAATAAAATTTTCATTGCACCGTTTAAATTAGAAATTACAAATTAAAAATGTGTTCCAACAAAACCAATGACAATTATTTTCTTAGGTAATTCATCATTCAATGAGTCAAAAATTAATACATACTCCAACACGAGCCACCCTTGTTTTCCAACTCTGAACTTGACAATGAAATTTAAAAAAAAAAAAAAAAAAAAAAAAAAAAATTGTTAATAGTCAAATAATATTAATGGTCACTCGTTCGAGTTTCCTTAGTTTTGACAACAAAATCGCTTACCTTTTGTTACCGATACACCTCGAATATCACAAACCTAAACGAACAGAACTACATCGTCGCAAACATCGTGCACGTACAAGTCCGAATTAATCGAAAATCACAGAGTGATCATCATCGACAGGTTCCACGCACGTGAAAAACGCTAGATCTTGACAAGCAGTGAACGAAATTCCCAGACACGCTAGAAGAAGCGAACGCACCGCGTGCAGTCTCTAGACAAACTGACTCTCCCGCTGCCATTCAAGCAGCCGCTACCCTCACCAACTTCGAACCCTCTGCTACTTCTCAGCCAGAAGGTCGCTCTAAATGCTTTGATTGTGTTGCACCTACACCTCGACGGGCAACCAGCGTCTCGACACTCTTGGAACTTGTTTGGATCTCGGAACTCGTGGTTCGATCATCGCCATCGTGGTGTCCTTTACTGAACTTTTCACGCTGCAATGGATCTATAAATATTTAATTTTTGTCTATCCCTTAGCAATCGAACAAATTTCTCGGCTAGACCAAAGTTCGATCGTGTGGATTTTCTCGTGGACAGTAATCAGTTCAATGATAGTCGATCTTTGGAGGTAAATTCCGAAAAAATTAAGTCTAAAAAAAATAAATTGGACTAGTTATTTTATTCTCGAGCACCGTTTCAATCCTGTACGTAAACGAATTCTACGCATCTCTCAGAAAATGTCAGAAATGTGCCAAGTTGTTTTAATCGGAAATACGATATAAACTGTCCCAGAATATACAATGCATTTTTCATTCTGGATTGACTCGTTATTTTATTCTCGAGTTTACACCTTGTACGTCGTCCGAGTGCGTAGGCGTCGATATTTCTTGCACAACGCACTTCTCAGAATGGCAGAGACTCTCTAGGTTGCTTTAATCGGAAACGTCCCAGAATATATAACTTTAGCTTCGATTTTTGACAAAAAGGAAATTTTATCCAATTCACCGTTCTAAATTACACAGCGATTACACGGGAGAAAAAGTGACCAATAAGACAAGTACAAAGAAACGTGATCGTACATGCACACAGCGAATTGAACGTGGTCAGTTATCGATAGCTACGGAATGACAGGCGCGTGCAAAGATGACATTTAGCAGGAGAATGAGTTCTTATCTGCGAAACGAGTGTTAACGTTAATTAAGATGAAGTGCACTGAGACTGACGTGGAATACATTGTAAGAGACCGTTGAAGCGATTCGACGCGTCGGGAGATCCCGAACACGTCCATTAAATGGAAATGAGGTACATTTCAACGTGCGTTTCACTTTATTCGGCAATTAGCACAAAATAAGCCTCCCCCCTCCCCTCCCACTCCATATGTGATCAATACACCGTGAATCATCACACTTTGTGGATTCTCTCGCGGGGTTCATTCGTTATTTCAATTTGAAATGCAAATGCATAACGAGACAGGACTTTCGTTCGTTAATGAACGTCTTCGAGATTATTTCGGTGACTCGTACGAGAGTCTTAAGAAAATGTATATATAATAATAATCGACGCGCGACGTAATTTCTCAGATTCTTACATCATGATTCGGCTTTGTAAGGTTCTTGTCTTTTTTTTTTTTTTAATGAATATTCTTATCTTTTATTTCTCTAACGAGGTTTGCTTTCGATAGAAAAATTCTTTCGGTTCTTAGTCACCGAAATTTCACGGCAGGAAAGGTATAAAATTGAAATGAAGAGTCTTTCTTAATCGAACGGCGTGTCGCAGGCCCGATGGAATTCGGGCATCGTCAGATTATCGACGGATTTTCGAGTCTGCCAGAGGCAGAGAGAATCGTCCCGTTAACGTTATCTCAAAATCCACCGACCAGATGTAGCTTTCCAGCTTGTTCGTTTCAAACTGATTCGCTCTAAACGGTCGACAAACCGCTGGAGAGAAGATAAAGTTTGCTCGCGACTCGACAACTTGTGCCAGAGGCTTATGGAAATGTGAGTTCCTTCGAGCGTTCTTCTCGACTCGTTGTCAGTCAGTGAGTTTTAATTAAACATTGGTAGATTTTTGATCTCCTTTTTAAATAGCTTTCGTAATTAGGTATATTAAAATTTCAATGTGAAAAATATAGTCGATCTTTGCCTCGCGAGAATTTCGTTTCGTCGAGCGAAATAGGTTCGATAAATAGAAGTTGTGGAAATTATAACGTTATTTGCGAACAACTTCTAACTATAATAAAAATTAATTTTTGATCATAGGAAATTATTTACACGGTGAATGTATCTCGTCGACCAGACTGGAATACAAATTTCGACTTTAGTTAGCATTCATGTGAAACACAGAGTGAAGAGTATTTATCGTATATATTATAACCGTACTTGATTCGAGGACAGTTCATTAAGAGAAGGCTGGTTAATTAAAGTATAAATTGAAAATACAAACAAACAGGTGCGGCAGTAGTAAAAAGATCTGAAAGATACGGGTCGAAGAACCTTCTCTTCTTCAAATGTTCCCCCTTTGTCCAGAGCGGGCAGTACGTATTTCAGAAAGTCCAGTTATAACGACACGTCTGAAGAAAAAAGAAAAAAAGAGGCAATCAGTGTAAATATCCGCACATTTGCTTTTCGAAATCATTTTCGCCCGTTGCATTATGCATGCGACGAGGTGTCCGCGGACGAGAAAGGTTCCGTGTCAACGAGAATAATTTAAGGCGATCGGATCGGTGGTTACAGGGGTGAAAGCATCGCAATTAGCATTTGAAAATGTTTAACGAGAAGAAATTTGAACGCGGAAATGGATGAGAGAATGATTATTAAAAACTGGCCCCCGAAAATTTGATTGAAAGTGCAATTTCATTGAAACGTTTCGGTGTGTCTCGCTCCCTAAATGTGCCAATTAGTTTGAAAAGAAAACGAACGTGTTAATTATCAATCTTTTTAATATCGTAAGGTACGAGAATTTTGATTTTCTCCTTTTTTTATTTTTTCTTCGAGAATAATTTATACGTTGAAAATTTCAGATAGGATGGAGAGTATCGCGAGCTAGTTTCGTGACAGTTTCTCTAAATCTAAATATCACATCAGAAAATTACGCGAACGTTCGTCAACGGGGCTCCGATAATTTTGTTATGAATATTTTCGGCATTAAATGCAGCAAATTCTTCTCTCCCAGTACAAAAACCAATCGATTGATAATTTATTATTGCCATTAACGAGTACAATTGTTTAAGAGCTGTATTTGACTTCGAAGAAAAATGAGATGAGTTAAAGTACAAGGAAAAACAATCATTATAAACATTGATAAATTTTCTAAAGTCTTAAATCTTAAAACGTACCATTATTTGTGTTTTCCTTTCGTGATTTTTTAAAATAAATATTAACGGAATATAATCAAGTTAGAGATTCAGTCATTCAAAGTTGATTGCATGCGGAGAATAAAATTATATCACGATCCTTCAGAACGTGAAATGATTGATCCCTCGAAACGAAGGTTAGACGCACGCGTTGAAATTAAAGTATTTTCAAAATTCAACACAATTCTTTAACAATACGCGTTATTTTGCGATCGAGGAAATATTGCATATATTGTAAATGTTTCTTCCATTACACGATAGTTAGTATCTACCATCAGAAAAATATACTGACCTATACTCACCTAACGAGACTTAAGCTCTTGCGCTAACAATAAGTATGGTTCACGGACCATAACGAGTAACCAATACAATAACTCGTCCTCTTTTTTAATTCATCGATATATTACTAGATAGAAATCTTACTGGATAGAAATTACTAAGAAGTAATAAATTTATTATTTATTTTGCCTGGGTTATATTTTAATATACTTAAAACTGAGAAAATATTGCAATTTTGGGCCAAATATTCTCACAGTTTGGTCACTCGTTATTGTCCGCAATCAGTTGCCAGCACAAGTAGTTAAATCCATCTATATTTGGATGTTCGACGATGAAATAGGAAATTCAAAATATCAAAACATTGTCGATCATTGTATAGAAACGTTATCGACCAAGGATAAAATCGTTGCTGCGTCAAATCGAACGTTCCGAGAAGCGATACGATACTTTACGCCCTAATCAAACGCAACTGATCTTTCGCCAGATTTTCTGTCGATCGAAACCTGGCGGTTGGCCAGGGTCCTCTGGCCAGAGGGTCTCTCACAGTTCTCCAGTGACTTTCCTTGGTACGCGATGGAATACCGGGAAGGGAAACAATAATTAATGATGTCACCGGGCTGATGTTAAAAAGCACTTCGTGCAGTATCGTGGGTGTAGCTATCGCGAGCGTTTATCGCCTGTGTCAGCACCCAGACCGTTATCACCGGGCGAGAACGTAAGTGCACGAGCCTCGAAGCGTGCGAATGTTTGCGATTCGTGGCCGCGGGCATCTTTGATGCCCCACCGGTTGCCGTCAATGAAGCCACTAGAGAAACACATCGAGAACGCGTCGTTGGCCATGCTTACAAAAGACGTTACGCGTTCGTTCGTATTCTGTCGATAAGCGAACGTCTGTGTCGACTGACCGGCGAATATAAAGAGAGTCTTATTCCTGTGTTGTCTTGTGTAATTTGATTCAGAAGCGCGAATTTAGGACTCTTGTTTAACGCTGGAACTACCAAAATGGTCCAAACCAATTTCTGAGTTTTCTTCTTTCTCTTCTTTTCTAGAAATTTCATTTCACACGCGAAACAGAGTGTCAAAATGACCAATCCATGATTTTTTTTTTTTCTAGAAATTTTATAGACGCGAGGCACAGTGTATTTTCAGAGAGATTCAAACAATTTTTCCTAATGTATAATATTTCCTCTGTTTCTTTTTTTATTTTAATGTCTCTAATAGAAATTTTATGTTTCAATGATCTGATTAAGTGGTTCTAGTGTCGAATAAGATATTTAAAGAATGATCATTTAGAAATATTCGGAACCTTTCGCGTAGGTGTTCTTTAAATTTAAATCGTGATGTGAAACAAAATTTCGATCTTTGCTGGTCTATTTGGTTAATTGGACCATGCTGAAGCAAATAATTGACAAGAGACATTATACATACGCGCAAAGATAAATAAAAACTATATAGGATGAAATTTTTCCGTTTCGAGAAAATAAATTGTGACTTGAAGATTACACTCGAATTTCCAACTATTCGATTATTTTTACTCTCTCAGAAACAAGAAATATTCCTCGAAAAACTATTATTCCATACTTTTCATTTAAATATAAATATCGAGGCTTAATTAATGTAATTGATTGTTTAAATTTTATCGCGATCCCCGTGAAATTTACTGCTTGCAATCTCCGTTTCAAACCTGACATAATCACTTCGAACAACGAAGCCTCGAAAGTTGTCACAAATTTCTAATATTCCCGCAAGCAAACTGCGGCTGCACGAAGTTGTGAGTTTAGATGTTGAAACTGATAATTTCGAAAGCGATCGGCTCGATAAGTTGGAACGCACGTCGTCTTAGTTGTCATTAAAGCACGTTAGCTGGCATTAAACAAGCGTTCGCTAACGATTGCGTGCGCGGTTCGGAGGAATTTTAATTCCAGTGGAAATTACACCTTCAATTTTGTTCCCCGCGGTGACAGGAGTTATGCGCGAAACGTTTTCGCCGTTCCGTAATCGCACGGAAGGCGTTAACATCAATTGCTGAAGCGTGGAACGAAGGCACGTGTGCAAATAAATGCTGCGAATGCAGCCGGTGTCGCATTAATTCAATTAACTCGATGCTTTCCTTTTTCGTTTTGTTTGTCGGTGAAAGGTGGGACGTAACAGGCCGGAGGAGAACAAACCGATAAATTCGCGTTTTCACGTCGGCACAGACGCGAATCGTGTACCATTTGTCATCTTTTATTCTCTATGCGCGATGCACGCATATACTCGATACTCTCGATAATTAATTTTTCTCGTAATCACAGAGCGCACACGGCAAAAAAGTGAGAAATCGCGAAGGAGTGGCGCTTTTAAATTAACGAAATGACATACAATATTGCAGAGAACAGTGTCTTGAAAGTTGTTCGTGCTAATAATTTATATTTAATCTTCTCGAGGCTGCGCTTGGGAAATTTTTTTAGCATACGATTTTTGATAATGTTTTCTTGTTAAAGAAATTTTTATTCCTTTTCCTCTAAGTACTCCAATTTTCCACGAACGCTGTGAAACGATTGTACTATGCTTGACCATGCTACGTTTGAAAATTAGCAAAAATTAAGTACGTCATACGACAAATTAAAGGAACTAGAAAAATTAAATACTTTTCGCAACTTTGTACAACAAGCTCGCTGTTAAAATAAAAACACAAAGTGTTTCAAAATTTTTGAGATGCTGAACGATCGTATATCTCCCATTTCCCATTTTCGGCGGAATTCAAATTTCAAAATTCAACAAGTTCTCCAAACAAACGAGAGGATCATTTCTCACTTTTTCACCACATGGATACATGCATCGTTCAATCAATTCGCTAGTCAACCAGTCGAACGAACGAAACTCAACGCTGGCTCAAGCTGCTCTTTCAGAATCTTTCGAAAGTATACTCCCTGCGTACGCGGATCGGCGCAAAAATTGGTGCTCGTTTCCTTTCTCCCCGATCCAACTCTCGAACGATTTTACGAGGCGAGTCTCGCGTGCACGTAAAAAGAGGCAGCCGGGTTTCCTTTACCTCTTTCCTTTCCTTTTCTTCCCTTTTCTTCTGCTTCTTTTTTTTTATGCACGTTTTTATATGTTTTATTGCAACTGATTGCGGGGCCAAGACCTCGCGCAAGACTTTATAATACGCGAATCCGGATGCCCTTTCCACCTCGGCCGAGTGTACGTGGTAGGTAAGCCATTTTGAAGTACGTGAATGGCAGGGATTGCTGTCGGTGTATGACCACGAACGAACGTTCCGGTAAATAATTGGAAAATAGGTTACTATCACGAAAGTGGAAGCTCGTTTCGAAAGTTGAAAATTTTCTTTTCTTTTCACATTTTTACGGCTAACTTTTTCAACTTCATCCATGTAATTTCTAGACTTTTTTTTAGAATTTTAGACTTTGATGGAAGTTTATTGGAATTTATGGAAATTTGTGTTCTTACAAATACGCGCAAAGAACTGATACTCGGATGGAGATTGTGTTTCACTTGTTTCAAAAATTACGAAATGAGAATTGGCTCAATGTCAAGATTTATTTACATAGTGTGGTTTGCGTGTATTGTACATTTATATTAAATATCCCGAAACTTCTCGATACATTCTCAGATTTTGTTTCAAACTTGCTTCGTCTAGTCTACCTATGAGTCATTCGAATACCTTCGCGAGCAACCTACATCAAATTATTACGTTTCAAGCTAAATTTCAGCTCCCCGTTTCAAATGCCCAAGTTACTCGTCGAAATGCCGAAACTTCGTTTACGACCCAGTATTTATCTCTTGACTGAAGTGACCCTCCCCTTACTTTATGAATATTCCACTCTTCGAGCCAGTCTTCTTTTCTCGTACATTTCACGCACGCATAATGCGTATTTGACCGTATCTCGACTCAAACCGGGCTGATCGAAAAAAACTGTTGAACCCCGCGAAAAGAATTCTACTTCTCGGAGGTAGAACGATCCGGCGACATCGCAGCCCGGTAGCAATTAATCGCGGGCCTGGTCGGCTGGCTGCCAGAAGAAGTGACATCAATCATTCCGGCGAAAAAGACAGGAGGACGGGCAGAGGGGCGAAGCGACGGGGGGTGAGGTGAGAAGGAGAATGGCAAAAGACGAGGTCGCGTGTGCCCGAGAGCACAGCACTCTATACACAGTGTCGCGAAATACCCGAGTTACAGTTATTCAACGCTTGGGCAATTCCTCGAAAGGAACTTTCACAATGCTACACGGTACAATTGCAATTGTAATTTGAATCTCGTTTGTCGATTTAATATTAACAAACAATCGAGTTCCACGTACGAAAGTCTTGTTTGTGCACGAGCTTTCGAATGTCGGCGGTAGGTGTGTTTGTTCGCGACACGGTGTATAGCAGCGTGAAAAAGAAAGAGCGCGGTTTGCGCTCGCGGCTCGGGCCCTGGACGTGTGCGAGTCGCGTGTGAGGCTCGCGCCTGTCGTTGTCTCTGTCGTGAGCACGGGCCCTGAACGGCCTGCCCTGTGGCCGGGGCCCGACCTGTCGTTGTCTTTCCTCCTTCCTTTCGTCCTCTCGTTGTTGGCCTCGCGTGCTGCTCTTCTCTCCTTTCCCTCTCTCTGTTTCTCTGTCGGACCCCGTGCCGGTCGATGGGTCCGTCTGGGACATGAAGCCTTACCTCGTTCTCACGGTAGCCTCCGACAAGGGGCCTCTTACCCCTTCTTTCTTTCGTTCTCTCTTTCCAACGACCACGACCACGACCACGTTCTTCCTTCTTGGCGATTGATCGAACCAACCCGACCCTCCTCCCTCTTTTCTTTCGCTCGCCCGCGTGTGAGGAAGCGCGTGCGTACCGTGGTAAGCACGCGTCCTCCTAGGCTCCGATTTACCGCGCCGCGATTCATCGCTTTTTCTATTGAACCGAGGATTCTCCGTTGCTAGAGACGTTTGAGCGTCTCAGGTTGGAAGGCTGAGGGAGATTTGAAGAACTTTGGTTTAACGTGGCTACTGAGTTCGTAACGAATTTACCATCGCGTGGCACAGATCGAAGGATTTTTGAACAGTGATTTTCAGTGAAATGAAATTGATCTAAAATATTTCTGAAAATGTGTGAAATATTTGTAAAAAAAATATTTCTGTGTATTATAATTTGTATTTGTTTCATCATTTTCTCATTGATCTCTTTAAATTTGATCGGTTAGCGAAAATTTCTGAATTTTCGAAATTAAAATTGTGTTCAATTTTTCACCGCTCGATTTTGGAACTAAACGAGACATCAATTACAGCAAACTTTCAAGTCGAGTCAATTCAAAGTACATAGACAATAGACAGCAGATTCGATTCGAACAATAAAATTTTCCCTCCGACAAGAATTAAAAATTATTAGTGTCTTCCTCGGAATTATAAAAAGAGTTGAAACAAACCTACGTATTCTTTAAACAGATATCTACGAAATTAATGATAAATGCTACAGTTTATTTTTTATTTTTTGATGGTACTTGTAAAATAATATAGATATTTTATGAGTGACTTAGTATGACCTAGTAAATTAATAATTTATACACGAAATGATTGATATCCTTGTTCCACACGATGAAAGAAGGACACCTATCCATTTTCTGACATTAGAATTCCTTTCGAAATTTAAATCACAGTATAGAATAATGAATTGCGATCCGTCTGTTTATCAGCGTAACAAGCTGATCGTTAACGTTCGAGTAATTGAAAGCTTTCATAAATGAAAGGAACGTTGACATTGAATAAATTGACGCTCGTTAATCGTCCGACTCTTCGCGAAATCAACCGGCGTGTATACATACGTTTTCCTTTTTTCTTTTTTTTTTTTCTTTTTGCCAAAGGGGCTCTCAAGGGGGGCTTGAAAAATTGTGGCTAAAACCAGCTTGTTGGAAATAAAATATTCTCATTCTCTCGCCATCTTATTACGGTTGTTGAAACAAGTGAAATTTCTTAACAACCGGGTGTATCAGCCCCGCGAGGATTGTAACTGATGTTGCTTCTCTCTTCTGATCTGTATTATACGACTTTCGCAATTACGCGTATTCCGTATGGTTTTCACGCGGTTGCAGGTGAAATACAGGTTGAAATTTCACACTCGCTCACCTCCTTTGTACATTTGTATCTGACATTTGTTAAATTCCACTCGTTCAGTAACCTCGGAGAATACGTTTCGCTGATTAACGACATTTCAACCCTTTCGCCGCCATGTTTTTTTTAAAGTAGCTAACACGCGGTGGAATTAAATAACCGAATTAAATTATCAAAGCAGAATTATTTAATTCGGACGAAAGAAAATTGGAATTTTGCGAGAACGTTCCTAACACTGTTTAAATTGTAATTAAATTTATATTCTCGCGAACGTATCTAATTAAAAGGCTGAAACTTTAGTTTAGCGTCAATGTTATTTAGTTAGTTTGCTAGTTTAGTAAGTAGCCGGAAGTTTAGTTAAAGGTATACATAGTCGATTTTTGAGACGATTTCTCCGCGAAATCAGCAAAGAATATAAAAGTACATCGCAAGAAAGTTGACCCAAATTCCCAGAGACGCAGAAATAACTTATTATTACCATACGCTTAATTTTCGGGGGGAACTCGCGCTGTACGTTGCGACGAATCTTCTCGTAAAAGTTTATCGTTAAAATCGTAATGTTACCTATCACATGGACGACTGTTCATTCTTACGCGTGACGTGTGCTCCTTCGAACCAAGAACACCCGAGACACGTACATACCCGAATCTTTGGGTTTTCAGATCACGTTCGTTCACCGCCGGACTATATGAAACAACGGGCGATAAATTTCCGTGTAACTACGCGACGTAAACGTGTCTCTGTCGCGGAACACGAACGACGAAGACGAAGAAGAAGAAGAGGCGCGGGAAAAGCGGCCGTAACATTTTTAACGAAGCATGGGATCGATGAACACTTTCGGTAGATTCGTACGAACAAATTACATTCAGCTGTTTCAGGTGTCCTTATGGCTTAATTACGGGCTTGTTTGTAAGTGACCGGCCTCGATCGAACCTACTGGCAGATATACTGCGCGCGATTTACGGGGTGAAACGTACATGCACCGCCTTTAAAATCGTTCGTTGACGATTTATTGTACAATGGATCACGTCACATTCGTCGCAACCGTAATAACGATGGGAATCGTACTACTTTCTTTCGCGTTTACTGGCGACATTTTTATGGCTGTGTACGGCGAGAGCGGAAGAAAATCTGGAGGGAGCAAGCATGAAAGCAAGAAAGAAAGCAAGGTAGAAAAGCAAGAAAATTTGGAAGGAGAGTCGCTAATTTCGGGATTCTTGAAGGAAATTGGCGTTCAACGTGTGATTTTTGACACGGATGTGTCTCGTTCACTTTGTCGTGAAATTGGGAATCAAACGACGGGGGATCGTACTACTTTCTTCTTCGTGTTTACCGGCGATATTTTTACGGTTATGAAAATCGCCGAACGAGCTTGGATACGACGCGGAGGAAAGAAAAGAAAATCCTTCCGGAAAAAAGCTATCAACTTTGAAATATTCTGAAATAAAAATTGGAGTGTGAAATTTCTTAAGCAGGTGTTTTATTTATATATAGTTTTTCATAAAATTGTCGTAACTGGAATAGTATTGTAAATTCAAATGAGAAAGGAACAGGAAGTAATTTTTTTCAAGTCGAACTAGTATGATGTTGTTTTAAGAAAATAGGAAATCTTTGAAAATTGATTGAATATGATGTTCATGTTATTTGTTAATTTACCACCTTGATATTCATCCTGATTAAAAAACGATGCAAGAGGAATATATCCTTTATATTTTCCTTTATATTTTGGCATAAAATATCCAGCGTGTGAGTAACGCGTGCGAGAGTATTATGTCTCGTGAACTACTTTTGCTTAGTCTGTAATTACTTTTTTATCCGTGTCATTATGTTCTGCCAGTCTTCTTTTATCTTCAGTTTTTGTTTCATTCTTCCGGCCTTTATCCGCTTCTCGTTTTCAAAACGGCAAAGGAAGTCATTAGTGGATGGAGCAAAATTGATATAATGACTTTGTTTGGGCAAGGTCTTCTCAGTAAATGAGACACGAAACTCTCGAAAAGGAGGGACAACTTTCCGATTATACATCTATATTTATAGCCACTTCAAAAAATTTCATAAATCTATTACAATCTAAATTCTATTATAATTTCATAGCTGTAGTTTTTAAATAATAATACAGAAAATAAAAAACGAATATTATAGGAATATTATAATTAATTTTCATCGTCCAAAAGTTAACTACAATCCGTGTATAATATGTTGAATCAATAATATTTATCGAACCGTATGATTTTGTCAATATCGAAGATATGGCGGAATAAACTTTCTTTGGAAAAAAAATAACACGTGTTTCTTAATTCTTCCTTGCAGGAAGCGGATCGTTCACAATGTCGTTGCGTCAACGAAATCGAGGATACTTAAGTGATCGAGTGAATTCGAAACACTTCCGCGAATAACCATCCCGAATTGACTACCGGGCAGAAAAGAAGTGCATATTCTCACATGAAATTTTAATTTCCGGCCCGGCGAGTCGCGAAAAGGACGATCTGGTCACGAACCGAAACGTGCAATTAAATGCCGTATTCCTTTTCAGCTTCGATGAATGGAGGAATTTCGCTCGTGTTCTCTCTCGTTCGGTGTTTTTCGCTCGCTGCCTCAATATGAACCGCAAAGTACCGTAAATTCGGGGAATATTGCCGAAAATGTGAGTTCATAAATTTTCAGTTGGACTTTTATACCTTCTTTCTCTTTCTCTTTTTTCTTCTTCTTCTTCTTCGTTTTAATAAAATAACAGACAGTAAAAATCGTGGAAAGGAAAGGGAATGTGGTAAACATGAATTCACAGATGTTTAACGAGACTTTTACATTTTTTATGAAAACATTCGAGTATTAGTTAGTACAGACTTGATAATGGAATAAAAATTATACGTAGGAAAAAATAGAGTTCATAAGTTTTTAAAAATATTTTTATGTTTTTTACGAGTCATTCGAAAATAAAACAAAGACGGTGTATAAAGAAATAGACGAAGAAGATTATGAACGAAATTATTGTCCATGCAAAGATAGAGAGGGACTGTCGACAAAGAAACTCAGTCTACCAACTTGAACATCACTATTCGTCAAAAGGACAGTCATATTTTGACGATTATAATTCAATTAAAAACATCAATTATATGCGACAGCGGATTACAGTATCATGCAGTTAATCTGTACCTCCAGTTAAACGACATTAAAGAACTCTACCAAGGAAGAAGAAACCATCGAATCATTAAACCAAATAAAGAAAGACGAATAAACGACGTATCCAAGGGGAAACAAATTTAAATGCTAATGTAATCGCAGATTACTACAAATTCAGCTGTCAATGCTTTTTACACGACGTAGCAACATGACCGCCGGTCGAGAAGAATGGTCTACTTAAACGTACCGTTATAATATAAAAAAAAAACACCATACTGTCGAGCGCCAATAAATTCATCGCTTAACTAACCTAAAATAAATTCCTGTAAAAAACCATTGAAGACAAATTGTACTTTCGAATCTCTCTTTTTCTTCGTTTTCTTACTATAAAAAATTCCTTCCATATCTCGTATTCGTGCACGATTGATTTTAAAGGCAATCGATTAACAGCAATCGATTGAAAATGTTCAAATAATTGATACACAAGCAATTTCTCCGCAAGCTGTCGCTTCTCGAGAGAAAGAGAGAACGAAAGGTATTAATTCTGCTGTGAGTGTTGAATTTTTCGATCTCTCTTTCATTTTACTTATACAGAGACAGAGAGAGGAAATTTTAAAAAAACTTTTTTACGAATGCGAGCCAAACTATAGCGTTGAAACGATAGAAGATAGAAAAAAATTTTACTAGAAAAAATTGAATTAAATTGTTTCAAACGCTACACAAGTTTTCACTGACAGTGCAACTTATTTCGCGAATTTAAAGATTGACAATCTTTTTCAATGGAACTGTATATTTTTTCATCCTCTGAAAGAAAGCAGCGAGTTATTTCGGTCGTAAAATTGATTAATTTCCAAGACATTTGTCAAACGAGCCATTTGCAAAACATCGCTGACCTCGTGTTCTGTAATTTTCGATATCTCGAAAATTAGACGATCCTGCAGCTTGAGGTAACACACTGTACATCAACTTTTTATTCAAACGGTGGACATTTATTATCGTTAAAAAATATTACCGAAAATGGCCAAAAGAGCGTGGCAGGGTTAAAGAGAAGGAAAAAGAAGAGAGATTAACGAGAGAAGAAAGAGCCTCCAGTATACTGTTATTTTCCTTTCCATTCTGGTAAATAATTACGGCTGTCATTCGCGTACATCAAAAGAAGATTCAATCGTTCCGACTAACAGCCACGTCGTTATCGCAGACATGCGAAGAGACATTTCGTGTTTTCTTCCCTTCCGCGTTTGACTTCTTCCTGTTCGCCCGAGCCCCCGTTTGGGCCGCTGAATGAACGTGGAATAAAATTATCATGAATCAAGGGGTGGCCGGACGATGAATCGCCGCTCGGGGATGGAAAAGGGGGGAGGGTGACGCTAACTTCAGTGGACGATTTCATGAATGAAAACGCGCGTGTGTATGCGCGGAAGGGAATCCAGGAAAGGAAAAGGGGATACACGTACGTACGTATGTATATACATACGTAGCCGTGTGCTCTCCTGGCTCCAAATCCAATTTCATTGTTGCGTCATAAATATGCATGAACGTTTATCGACTACGAAATCCTCGTGAATGGGCCCGCATATTCCCCATGATCCGTGGGAATTCCAAAACGGAAGGTCGGTTACGAATGGCCACTCGAAATCTTTCTTTCTTTCTTTCATTCTTTTTTCTTTTTTTTCTTTCTCCTCGAAATCACGCCTCTGTAAACCTATTGTTAGGGGAATTGATGAATTTGTCAGCTGCGTATGTGGAACAGGTTGCGTACGTGGGGAGCTTATTGTTTTGGGCATTGGGCATTTAAGAGGGAATGGGCGTATTTTGCGGGTTACGAGCTTTGCGAATCTCCTCGGAAATACTCGTTGCTGTGAATTGTGTGGAGATATTAGGATATTGATAAAGAATTATTGCATACAGAAGGAAAGAAACATCACGACATTGCAGTCAGTTTTATTAGATTTATTTATTTGTATTAATTTTCTCATTTATTAAATTGTATTAGAATATTAAATAATATTGATATATTGGAATAATAATTCTCTTATTTTTGGAGCACAATGGTCGAAATAATTTCTAAGACACGGGTAAAGTAAGTATCGAATATTTTATCGTACGACAAAAGTAAAAACAACAGACATAACGAGACGATTATATTGCAAATTTTCGTTCAACACCAGGAAACAATTTGGTGCTCTCCAGATTTCACCTTTTAAGTCGCGTTCGCGAAAATGTCCGTTAAATGTAGCCATTAAATGTAATCATTGAAACCTGTTGGCCGGTCGAATTTGAATGTTCCTGATTTAAGCGAGGAAACGTTCCAAAGTCAGGTGAACCCGGAACCGTTAATTCACGAAACGAACGATAAAGATCGAGCTGGGCGTATTCGAAGGAAGCTAAAGATGTGCCCGTACGAGGAAAGGAAGAAAAAGAGAGAGAGAGAGAGAGAGAGAGAGAGAAGCAGAGTAATTTCAGTGATTACCGGTCACGGTTAATTTCGCGACTTTCTCTCGTAATCGTTACGCTTCTTAACAAAGATCTATTGCTCGATGACGACCGTCCGCCGATTACCAGCGGGGGCACGAAAATAAATTTCGACGTCGTGGGGACTGGCTGTCCCGTCTTTTTTCGTAATGTTGCCTGAACGATCCGTCCGTGGCAATCGCAAAGAGCCACCATGATTTCCGTCAAAGTACCGGGAGCACGAATGGGCAGGTGCGCGTCGCTAAAAGATCATACATCAACTTCTGCGATACGCCATGCATCCGGTACACATTCGAGACCTCGTAACGTTGTTTCGCGCCAGTCGATTCTTCTCCACCTTCTCCTCCTCCTCTTCCTCTTCTTTTTCGTCGTCTTCTTCTTCTTCTCCTTCTTCTTCTTCTTCTTGCGACGTACACGCGAACGGTAAATGCCACAAGGATCGAAGAATGGGAGGTAATGGCGTTTTTTATTATCCTGATTGACGTTTCGTATATACGAAAGATTGAAATTTGAAAGATTGATCGTGGGATACAGCAATTTATCGTTGCGATCGATGCAAGAGCAATATAAGCAGGGAAATTAAATTCTTTTTTTTTTTCTTTTTTTATAGAAATTGGATGAGGCAGAAGTGAAATTCGGTTCGTGTCGGGAAATTTGTAACAATTAGGGCGTTTGGTGACGAACAATTTTGCTTTTACTAATGGTCTTTGGATTTTGGAAAGTTCATTGAAATAGAAAATAAAAGAAAATTTGTGGCAGAGAATAATAGAGTATTCGGTGATGAATAATTTTTCTCTTATTTCTCTTGTTAATAGTCTTTGGATTTCGAGAAATTGATAGGAATAGAAATAGCAGAAATAATAGAAAATTAATAATACTATTATTTTGAATTTTGAAGAAGAATTTTGAACTGAAGTGTAAAGTCTCTTCATATTAAATATTCCTACGAAATTGTATAATTTTATTAGTAAAATTTAAATAATAATACTTCTAATACAGAAAATACTTTTTGGTTAAAAATTAAAATTGGTAAAGATGAAAACAGTTTAAGATAGACGAGAAGAAACATGGGAGATAACTCTGAAGCAAAAATAAATAAATTGAGAAACTGTTGCATAAATTATCTATCTTTGGATCATCAATATCATTTAACAAACCATTATTAAAATACAATTCAAAAAAATCTATAAAATTCATAGGATTATTCTTTCTATTTAAAGAAATATTTTCAGAAGAGTATTTTCAAATACTTTCACAATACAACAAAAATTTATAAAAAAAACCTCCCTTACTATTATTTTAGAATAACATTCTACGAGTCACTTAAATTTTCAGTAGATGGGTATTATGGTCAAGGAACAAAATTATTGGTCTTAGAACTTTCCAAGGACCAAATTAAACATCCAAAATAAAAAAGTAATTATATTTTCTCTTTCTTTTTTCCAGATACTGGAGGAAAAATCGCGGCCACGTCCCCTAATTTTTCAATTTTACAACATCTTAAGAAACGTAATTACCCAAAGTACGTATAATCGTTCGTTCGGTGAAAAACGAACCGCCGCGGGATTATTAAAACTGTGGGATTAAAGGGGTGCGTTTTTAATTGCAAATTTTTCGATGGCGCGTCGTAACGAGCATGTTACGGGCATGCCATTATCTTTAATTATACGACTTTATGCGGCTCATCGATGCGCCGGTAATTATAAGATCACCTCCTCTACCCTTGTACCATATTACACACGTTGGCTCGGCGGTTGTTACGTTTTTGCACACGATATGGAAGACGCTGGCGCGAAAGAGAATATGCCGCGTCAACGCGCAGTCACGAATCGCAAGAATCACCGCAAGATTAATACAATGTGTACCACCTTTCGATCGTTACTGGAGCGAAATTCTGCAAATTTCCAATACTTACACGGTAAACGGAATATTGTTGTTTGATAAGTACCCCTCTGGCTTGATTGAGTGCCTTCTTTAAAGAAACAAGGAAATACGAAGTGCGTGATGTTACGATTCTTAACGATTCCTAAATGCTCGTGATATTAAAAGTAATTTCGCGTAAATGGAAATTTTGCTCCTTTCTCTTTCTTTCGTTTCAAAATAAAATAAAATAACAAATAGTTTCTTAATAAATAGATTCTTAATAAATAAGTTCTAAACGTTCAATGCTAAATTTTGAAAATTCTGAATTCAATCGGTTAGATGTTTTTTATAATTTAAAAAAAGAAACTAGCGACAACTAGCGACAACTAGCTAAGAGATCGTGGTTTTATGGACTACTTGAGACTCGAAAAATCTTCAAAGCACGCTTCCTTTCTTTTTCTAACTTTTAACACGTCGATTGCCACTCGAAACTTTGACGTTTTCTCCATAGGACAATTTTGAAGTTTATAGTATTACAATAAAGTCCAGTGAAAGCATTATAATGTTACTTGTTCAAAATTCAATGTCAGTGCTGATACTCGTCTCGTTCTTAACTATCCTAAAATATTCACAGAAATGGAAACAACGGTCACCATGGTAGCAGTCGACGTGTTAATTACCTGCTACGTACTAGCCGACTATGCGTCACTGACGCATGCTTCCAACAACGACAAAACGAAATGCGCGTCCCTGGCAAAAAAAGACCAAAGCGGAGAGTGATCCAGCGAGCGTCTCTTCGTTTCCTGCGGTTGCGAGCGCGGTCTCGATGCGATCGTCGCTAATTAACGTTGCGTCGTGTGATGAAACCGTCCGAGCGAAGCAACGACACCAGCAACCAGAAGAGACCGTAGTCGAGAGAAGAGAGAGCTAGTACCGAGCGGGACAGCAGCTCCTGTTTCCCCGATGTGGACGAGGAGATCGATGAGGAAGCCGATTGGAGCGTGGGCGTCGTCGAGGCGACTCGAGCTTGAAGAGGAACCACGTCCGGGACGTCGGAGGCACGAAGCTGTTAAGGACGCCCTGGTGACCGCGGGAGCGGAACACCGAGAGCTTCCTGAAACGCTTCACCGCCGCGGACGGCCGCTTCGTTCCCACGAGGGCAACTCTGGATCTCTCTGCCTCGCGCTATCTACGTACGTACGTACGTACACGCGTCAACAGACTCACGGCGCAGTCAGATGGATATGATCGCTGATATGGTCGCGTGCGGAGAAACGAGGATATATATATAACGCGCGTACGTGCGTGCGTGTACATACGTACAGAGATTCGCGAGTTAACTTGCAGCACGCGTCGCTGGACGAGACGTCCAGTTCAAACTTTAGATTTAATACTAAAACTACCGATAAAATTTTCATCGGAGATGTTAAAGTCAGAAAATAATAGAGAAACTTCTTCAGAAAGAACTCATGACTAAAGTAGAGGTCTCATACTTTAAAATTAGAGCAAGTGGATCGTTTCTTTTTTCTTCTTCTCACGAAGTTAAATTAGTTGAAATTATCGACAATTTTTCGTTGTCATTACAGTTACGCTAGCCACCGTATGTTTAATTCAGGAAATAACGTTCGAGCGCTGCAGATAAACGAATTAAAAAAACTTTTTCCTAGTTACTTGCAATTAGTAATCTAATCGTGGCAGAGTGCATTAAAAGTAGACGGGACTAATCACCGATCGGGAGTGGTAATTTATAGCGAAAGTAATAACTCGATGGTAAACTTCATGTACTCGTAATGGAACGGTCTGATGGAACGGTCTGAATTACGAACGAGGCTCTTGCGCAAGGATGTGCTTCACTCCCGAGGAAAAATTACCTATTGCTGACAGCAAACACGCGAGTAATAATCAACTTCGCGGAATAACTCGATGAAATTTTTGAGCTTCTGATAACTCATTGATTTTTGAAACTACTAGTTCTGAGTTCTGAGAACTACTAGTTCTTAAATTACGAAGTCAACATTTCACGTGCTCCGGAAATATTACAGTTCTGATTTATATACTTGTACTTATTTGGTTGGTCATGAAATTGATAAATCTAAGAAACAGATCGAAACGGACGTGATTATCTGATTTAGTTTAACGAATAAAATTTCCAATTGCAGCCAAGGAAATACACAGGAAATGTAAAGCAAATTAAAAAATTAATATCGTTAATAATTACCGGTGATGTTCAATAAAATAATTAAATTTAATTATCCAAATAAGTCAATTTTTCAGTTTCATTACAATAAAATTAAAGTAAATCGACTACAATGCATCAAACATGGAGAAATGTGATTGTAAATGTTTATGTAATTTAATTTCGAACGTGTTACGATTAATTCTATATTATAAAATTGGGTATTTTAAATTATAGAAGACTGACAGAATATATAAATAGATGTAAATGAAACGGAGGGTCGGATTTTCAAAGGTAGCACCTAATCTAAAGGTAGCACGAGCTGCAGAAACGCCACGTGAATCACACGGCAAACTCGTTTTTCTCGCGTGAAGCGTGGCTGACACGTGGTACGTGGTACGTGTTGGCATTCCAGATCTCTTCTTTCGATTACGCCACTGCATGGCCTCTCGCGTTTTGTAAACGTATCTAACTATACTTACTCGCTCACGTATTCGCTCATATTCGGCGTATTACGTTCGCTGTAATAACGAATTAATTAATTTTTTCGAACGAACGAATGCAGGTCGTCTCTCATTTTCTCTCACAGCGTTCAGTTTGATGTAAAGTTTAGATTAAACACAATGTGCTGCCGAGGGTGAGTTCAAAATTCAATTTGTAATAATAACAGCTTCGGTTTTCTCCGAGAGCGTGGGACGTTTCTCATTCCGTTGTTAAATATATAAATAATAAATGAAAATTAAAATTGTAACTAATTCCGCGCGAAAAGTAACATCACGATGATTACGCGAAGCATATTACGCCAAGTTCCAATTACACGAAGTTATGCATTTTAATGTTCTTTGTCTTATCTGTATTTTGCAGCATGAATTTCACTTTTGCAGAAACACACAATAGCTAGAAGTAACGAACAGAGGAAATAAGATTTTCAAAATGTGGAACCATGTGTTACACGTGTACATCTTGTACAATTTCATATCCGATATTTGCATTTGTATGTTGAGTTATGATTGGAAAATTAAAGAGAGAATGATTGAAAAATTTTTATTTTAATAGACTCACCATGGCTGTGAGAGGATTGATATCTCTTCATCATCGTATCAACAATTTTATAAAATTTATTGCTTGGTCCTAAATAAGTATCTTCAAGTAATCTTCAAGTAGTATAGTTGAGTTATACACGACATTGTACAGTGATTCCTGTTACATTACAAAAATTTTATTCTATTTGGTATTTTGTATATTCTCCACCGTTATTGACAAAGTTAATGAAATCAAAAATTCCAGAAATGATTTATTTAAAATCCTAGGTTATTATAATTTTCGATATCCAACGATCCCAGTTGAGAGTTGACAAGAGTCACTGTAAACGTTCTCGACTCGCCAAGGTCCACTTACAACACTATCCCTACGTTTCGAGCTACTCTCTCGTTCAATTCCAACGTTCAATCTCTCCACGAGTATAATTTTTTTCAATTTTGAAATCTCTCGTCTGTCTGATAGACGGCTAATGGACACGTCTGTTTATTTCGCGTTGCACGCTGACTATATAACGGATCGTATATACTGTAATACAACGTACACATACGAGAGGAGGATCCTCCGCCACGGATCGGTAGCGAACGTGTTGGTCGCGTGGATAACAAGTGGGACGAATCTCAAAGTCCGTCTGTTGATCTCTGCCGAGTCGAATTTCCGATCGAGGCCTCTCTCCGGCAGATTCCCACGATCCGCTGGTAACGAGCCACTTGACTCGGGTAGCGGGCCGAGGCGTGATCTGCGTGGCCACGGTCGCGTGGCCCTTTCATTTCTGGAAAATCCAGGTGTTCGAGTTTCGAGCCCCGAAAACCTCTCCCTTCCAGCGGATTTTTCCCATGACGGCGACGGTGGAATCGCGACGCTGACGGGCGCAACTGTTGCCCTCCATTATGCTACCGGGGCTCATTGTTGGCTTATTTCTTTGGAGATTTCGTTCTTACCTCCAATATCGAGGGACACGAGGACTTATTATGCGTTTCTTTGGTTGCTGCGCGTTTGCTTTTCATACAAATATATATATGTATGTATGTACAGCCGATGCGTGTACGAGAGGGTGTATAACAGGCTGTTTCAGGAAAGTAGAGCCGCATTTTTTTTTTTTTTTGAATTTGAATGGAAATTTGGTTTATTTGCCGTGTATTGTGTGATTTTCGATATTTCGACCCACAGTTTTGTTGTTACAACTGTCGAAATGGCAATGTTTACGGCGACGAATCTTTGAGCATTTGAGTGATTTTAATTTTGCATAAATGTTTGTTTTTCTATTTTATCATTTTGTCACAAGTTTCACTCTTTAGTAGTGGTTATTATAGACTTCTTTGTGAGAAAACTATTCTGAATAATTTGTTATTACAGTCCAGAATTGAAATTAACTCAGTAGATATGACATAACGGAGAAACGGTGTTAGGATTAAGATGTTAATGATAAAGATCTGCGCTGAGAATTGCCTGATTATTAAGACGTGCAATAATTTATGAAGTGTTATGCAATACGATCGTAAATTTCTATCGTAATAATGTTTCGTATAAATTTGAATAATACCCATCCGAGCGCGTAGCAATAACGTCGTGAAATAGATCCTATAATAAACTCCAGTCTCGATAAATTTTGCAAATTTATTGCGTTTTTACCTTGTAACTTGCGATCGATCTTACGTTGAATCCTGCAGCTACCTGCTTTTTTTCCTTTTTTCTTACCATATTTATTTTGATTGATCAACGATCTCAATACACTCGAGAAAATGGGGAGAGAAATTATTATCGTCCATGCACGACGATGCTGCGAGTCTCTCGAGGAACCACTAATTTCACGTGAACAACCATCGCGGCAGTGGCGAACCGTTATTAACGCGTGAAAACGCTGATTTCATGGTGAATTTATGTTTCGAGAAATTATATTCGAAATCGGATGCGACAAGGCAGTACTCGGGTGACACGTGGAGGTTTTATTTCGCAGATGAGACGCTTCTTTCCTCATAATTTGTTTCATTACTCTGCAATTTATGTTGCGTTTTAAACCACTTTTAAATTACTCGAGGAAGCGCGTGATTTACATTGTGCGCAATCTTATTGAAAAAGGGTCGATTTCGTTTTATAATTTTGTCTTAAATTGTCCGGGGACTTGCTTCCGCATGAAATTCGTGTTGTTAAATTTAATAGCGACATGATAAGCACGTTCGTTCATTCTTAATCGCGGAAGCTTCTTTCATTATTATTAAAAGAAAAGTATTCGAAAATATTACACATAGTCGCTTCTTCTCGCGAAAGTACTCGAACACTTTTCATGGAAGAATTTTTATTTCATTTTTTTGCATTGAACTTTCACTGATGGTTGTCATGATCACGTGGGAAAACTTTATGATCAATCTGAAAATGTATTATAAATGTAAATCTCCAATTAATTACGTGGACGGAGCATGACGAACGTTGAAGACTAAAACTGAGAGAAGAGAGTCGAGGGGTATCAACTTGCCGGTTGTAGGGTTCTCCCCCTACACGAAGGCGAAACGGTACGGTTAGGGTGGCGAGGAAGAGTCGAATCTGGCCGTTACAACTGGAGGAGCGTGGGAAGGCAGAAGTCGCGAATCCTTGTAAGGAACCGTTGTACTTCCTGAAGGAGGTCCTGCACCTGACGTCCTCCTCGCCCGTGAGAAAGATTCCGGCTCGATGCACCGATGCCTCCTCCTCCCCTTTCCTCCCTAACGTGCCGCTCTAACGGCCACGCGAGCAGCACGCTTTCAGCACGTTTCGTCGACGTGGGAAGGATCTCGTGCCTCTGCCATTCGACCTTCCCTATTTTCTTTCTCCTTTTTTTCTTCTCTTTTTTCTTTTTATATACACGTATTCTTCCTCTGTTGTATGCCCGCCACTGATTCTTCTTTATTCCTCGCTCTCCTTCCCCCCTTAACGTCGAATTTCAACCGAATCTACTTAGAGGGGGTGGGCATTTGTTGTCACTGGCTCCTTGGGAAACTTTATCACGGAGAGGACTCTTCTCTCTCTTTTTCTCTGCGCTTTCTTTCTTCCTCTCTTCATTTTGCTTGAGAAGGAGAGAGGAGAGACTGTTCCGAGAGGTTTTTGGCAACGAGTGGGATTCGATGTCTGTTTCAGTATCTTTTTTCTTTTCTTCAAAGTATCTAGGAGGAATTATTTATTTCGCAAATTTGTATTTTTTCTTTTTCCAGTAATTACGAAACACTGGCAATTTTAAATTACTGGAGCCTAGATATTTTTGTTTTCTAAGATTTCTATACCGTCGAATGTCGAATAACATTCAGTGTTCAGAAAATTAAATATCTATATTACCGTCAGTGACAATTTTTCAGATTTAATATATTTCTAATGAAAATTAAACTTCAATTTATTACTAGTATCATTGTACCGATATTTCTCTTTTCGAATGTTCGTTTAGTCTGCTGGAAAAGATAACACGTCCGTCGCATCGCGCGATATTAAATCTTTTTAACGACTGAAAAACTGAGTCAACGACGTCACAAGACTAAAAAAGAACGAGCGTGTAGAACGAACCGACACGAGTCGAAATGTCTCGTCTCCTTTGAATGTTAATTGTTGCCTGGTGGGAATGCTCCCCCACGACGGAGCTGCACGATTCCTCGGCAAAAACACGTCTGCGAATAAATGCACCGAAATGTACAGACGGAATAAAACCTCCTCGACGATCGGCAGAAACTCTTTCGCAATCCTCGCTATTTTTTCAGTCGACCAAAAAATCACCAAAAAATAATAATCGTCGTTCCTTTTCCGAAAGGAACAAGTTCACGCTCTGACAAAATTTCCTAAATTCCTCGTGCGTTACGTCTCGCGAAATAAATCATTTCCCGAGTTGTCGTCCCGAATTTATATTCAAAACAGAATCATAAATCTACGGAAAGTTACAAATTTATTAAAATTTAATTGCTAGAATGATGTAATGTATCAGCTATCGGGAGGCTGATTCCAACGCGATAACTCATTCCGGAAAAATTCATACCACAGAATCGGATTCACGCTCCTCTCCTCGAAACTACCTCGAACCGCTGCATTATACTTTTGTCTATCGTAATTTCTCATTTGATCCCATGCATCTTCTTAAATCACGTCGATGAAAATTTAAGGGAACAGTGAAATTCCTTCTCACCCTCGACGACGCGGATGGGTTGTATTTATTAGGTCAGCGAAGGTAATCTTCTTTGTGGATCATCGCGTAGAATCTCTGTGTTTTCGAGCGTGCACGTGTGTACGTACACGCGTGGAAGCTGCGTGTTGAAAATAGTAGGATGAGACGGCGCCAGGGGGTTCACGATGAAGTTTATACACATCTATTTCGAGGGGTAAGGGAAGAAGGAGGATGCACGCACCCCACGCTAGCCACCTGACGCACCCCGCTCTCGTGGGAACCGAAAAACCGTAGGAATCTTCTAACTTTCACGGCTCCGTGTGCAAGCATGTTCACGGGGTGTGGTGTTGTAGGGATGCGTTTAATGCCCCTATGTGTTTACAGAGTTCTCGTGGAATTACGTGGAGTCCTTCAGGGTGATACGCGACGTTGGTCGTTTTAACCCATTTGTATGGTGAAACGAAATTTTTTTTTTTTTGTATCTTGAGAAAACGTGATTCTACATTTTATGTAATATTTGTCGATGTATATTATCCTTCGAAATAGTTTGGTATTTCGGTACTAAGAGAAAGTTTTAAATAATTAATATTAATTTAAGACATGATTTTACTTTTATTCTTTTAATTACGGAAGGGAGTTTCAGTAATTTTTATTCAATATATCTTTTTCATCACTGTTACTTGCGATGTATCTTTTATTTTTTTAGACCGTGGAAAATTTTTTGCCATTCTCGAGAACCTCTGGAAAACATCTGTCATTTCAATATACATTTTACCTATAATTTGTACCGCGATAAGCGTGCATTATCTCTTTAATCGATGAACAGGAAAATTCCAAAATTAACTACGTCACAATAATTGTATCCTGTGTTTCCCTTGGAAAAGAAATTTGAAGACCATTGAAATTGCACAAATTAGAAAAATTAAGTCAATCGAATGCCTGTGGTCAACCGAGTCAAATTCCATCCGGAATTTCCACGGTACGATTGCAGTGCCGGAGAGAACCAGTATGAAACTGCCGAGCTTTAATAGGAGTTGATGAAACATCCGTTTTGCCATCGATTTCCAGGGAGCACGCGTGCCGTATGCACGCGCCACACTTCGCGAGAGAGGTTGCGTCGCTCACACATGGGAACACGGTGCGTGACAATATTCACCGGCCGGCCCGAGAAAACGAGAGACGGTTTATGAGCGGGTACACCGCGTGAAAGTATGTGGGAAGTCCATTGCGATTCGAGCCCGACGTCCGGCTTCTTTGGAACGACTCTTGCCCCCGACTCTGTATAGTATTACGTAGAAATAACGTTCACGAGGCCTGTGTTTACTCGCTTGCTTACTCAACCTGTTTCCGATGAATCAAAAACGCGACGAGGATAAATTAATTCTAATCGGATCGATTTCAGCCTTTTTATCGTTGATAAAAGCTTCGAAGAAATGTTACGATGGATAATTTCCGTGAGAAAACGTGGTTTCGATTTTTATAAATACGAACAAAGGAGAAGTTTGTTTTGCACACTGAGTGTTTAATAATTTGATAATTTTGTATTTAATTTTTTAGTTTGCGTCTGCGACTAATAAAATCATTAAAATTGTCTACAACGTATTTGCATCTTTTGACAATTATGATATTTTTATTTTATTCTTCAGTCCATTCAAATTTGCTCGATTATACCAAAGTCAAGGTGTAAATTAATTTTACACCGAGACATCGGTACACGAGAAATGTTAATAATATAGTGACGAATAAATAAATAGTATTTCACATAAAGGAATGGAATGGTGATAGGGTGCAAAGATCTCGCGTCAAGAGGAGGAACGGAGAACAAAAGAGAATGTAAAGAAACGAGTAAGAGGAGGGGTGCAAAGTAACGCGAAGGATGTGCGAGAGTCGGGAAGTGAGCCGTACGAGCAAGAAACAGGAGAACAAAAGAGGGAAACAAGAAGGCAAGAAGTCGGGAGCTAGATTATTGTAATGCTGAAACAATGGCCCACTCTGTATGTAAAAGAACGCAGGCTCTGTTATAAGGGAGAGCGTGCCGTGTCGCACGAGCGCAGCGTGCACGCGCGAATCTCTCGCGTACACACCGGTGCAAAAGTTTGTGCCTACTCACGTTTCGACTTCGAACGTTCCTTCTCTTAAGCGAACTGAAGCTTGATTTACGTCAGATTTTATGTATTTGCAAGAAAATAATTGCTACAGTGACTAACCATTTTCTAGATATGTCTATTTATTACTTTGGTACGAGTAGTTTGAATTGATATTTTCTCGTTATTGGTGCAAAGATTGTACGTGCTGCGTTTTAACTGTTAATTAAGTTACTTTCATATCGGGTGATTAGAGTTTTAGATTCAACTATATTCCGTAGTTCGGAATAGACGAAATTATCGTACTTTTGCAAAAATGAAGTCTAGACTTTGAATATTTGACGATTTTACACGTGTGCGTTCTCCAAATTTTCCACAAGTATAAGCATAAAACTGCTTGTACTATAAACAATACGCATATTAAAATTCAATAACCTTCACAAATACTTCTTTGGTTTCTTTGAAGTAGAATAATACTCCGTTCCACGCAATCACAGTTGAACTCGAGTCACCAATCACCGTCTCAATTAACCCAAGCCGCGACCCTCATGATCTAATCCTTTCTTCCACGAATGTATCCAAAGCCATTCGAAAAAGCCGCGAGAACTCTTCTGCACATCTTCATCCAGCCAGCTTAACGCATCGTTTCAAACCTCGCTGTCATTTAAACCTCGCTAGCGATGGGATCAAGTACATACAACAACGTACTGCGAGAGCATACACGTAATCTTTATAAAGTTTGAATATAAAGTTTCGAATTTTTCACAAGTACTTTCTTGGCGAGATAACCTACTTTAATACTCGTAGAAAGTGCAGAGACAGACCTATGAAATTCAATGGTCAAACCTCTTGCTCTCAAAGCCGAAACTGTCTGACACCGGGTCACCGTTGACCCAGAACTTGAGCGTAGCGAAGAAGCAAAATATTTCAAAGACAGATATTTCTGGAAATTTTGGCTGAAGCATTATATAAAAATAATGCAAACATCATTAGGTAACATCCTGTACCAAAAAGTTAGGTGCAAAGCAGGTATAGCAAAAATTCAGGGTCAGCTATGGGTCAAAAGTGACCCGAATGTCGGCTCGGCGCGTCGCTCATTTCAGTCGGCTATCCGAGGGTTAATACATGTTTAATACAGCAGTAGCAACCAAATCCTACGAACTTATCGTTAGACTCTCAACAACGTGCTCGATTCGATGCCATCGCTACCTGCAGTCCGCTTCGATTATCCGTCCCGACGATTTCCACGACGAACGAGCCGCCCGTGAAAACGCTTCGCGTCGGCACGAATCACGGTGACGACGCAATCAACGTCGGGTCCACCGCAGCGAGCGGAGTTCGAGGAGCATGTATCGTACACGTACAAACGTACGTAGATCGCGGCGAGGTTAGCGGCACGTTCGCGCGAAATCCACGGCGCGCAACGAATTCGAAATGGTCTTGGCGGCAGTGGCGGTGGCGGACGGTAGGCGTGCGGAAGCGTGGGAACGGACGCTGTTAAGCCTTCTCAAAACAAAACACGAGCTAACTACGTGCCGGGAGAAGGGGGCACGCGACGCACCTGACTACCGTCGGCAGCGTACTCTTCTCCTCGGCTCTTCGCCTCCCACTTTTCAGCTTCAACCACCGCCACCGCTGCCACCGCCGTCGCCGTCGCCGCGACCGCGACCGCGACCGCGACCCAGGTCTGGCTTGCTCGTTGCAGGCTGCAGCTACAACCGCGCGTGGTACACGTGCCCTTGGCCCCCTCCGCCGGGGGCCAAGAGACCAGCCGTGCGCCCACACCCAACCCATTGCCCGGCCGAACGGTTTATTAAGTCGTTACCCGGCCCCCAGCACGCCCCCGCAAGCCGCCGAATTCCGCTCCTTCTTTTTCGTCTCTTTCACCGTTTCTCTCCACGGACTACTTTATTCCATCCGGATTTCTTTGGAGGTTACGGTGTCGTGGAAGTAGACTCTCGCAAGCAATCTCGCAGCACCCACGTTGTTAAGGATTTTTGGATTATGTAATTGTTCGTCCTTACCGAACACAATAGAGGTGGGGTTCATATCGCGAAGGACAAACTCATCGAGCCAGGGAAAGCAATTTTCCAAATTCTGATTTCTTGACGGCAGGGATTTTCCTTGACCATATTTTATACCTTTCGTTACCGTCTATTTTCTATTGTAGTTATACTGGACTACCAATTCCAAGGCTCGGTAAGCTCTGTCATCGCAATGGTCCCCATCATAAAACAAACAAGGAGATGCGAAAAATCAATTCATCGAGCCAAGAATAAAATCTTCAGATTCACTATTTTCGACGGCAGGGAGTTGCCTTGACCGTACTTTATGTTTTTTCGTCCTTACTTTAGTTCATTGTCAGAGTCATGCCCGACTTTCAATTCTAAGGCTTGGTGAATGTCCTTTTCGCAACTTTTCTACACCATCCATAAATCCAATAGATCGCGAAAGACACATTTCGTGACCGACTTTGCGCACATCTGGTAACAACTAGCACATTTCCCTAATCCCGTAACAATAGAGCCTACAAATATATAAGACGAACGCACAAGGAAAGCAGTCAATGTTTTTCTTGCAATCGCGCTGTACGCACAGAAGTTTCGAAGTAACCCACTCACAAATCCTATCTTTTACGAATTCAAACTCTTACGACAACTACATTCCTTAATCTTACCATTCCAACATCAAACCAATTCTTATTTGAAACAGCTGACTTTCATTAACGTTGAACCTGCTCCACGCTCTTCATACGTCGAGTTTAGATCGGCACGCGGCAGTAATTGAGAAACTTCTGTTACATTTCTTCTGTATTTGCTCAGTTGTCTCATTAAAGGATATGTTTCGAAGCATGTTGAAGTTTGTATTTTTTTGATCGGAGACGTTAGCTGTAGGAAGTTTGTTCTTTACTTTTCTTTTCTCTTTTTATTTATTTTCGGATCGTTCTGTTCCACCGATTTTCTGTGGAAGCCGTATGGTATCGTGGTGGATTTTGGAGTACACGTTGGACATCAGTAATGATTTTTGTCTTGATTGGAGGTCGACACGACATGAGAAAAGGAAATTTTGCAGGAAGTTTTCTTGTATTTCTCCAGATTTCGTTCAAGAGTACGACGTTTCAAAATTCTCAAAGTTTTTATATTTGATTGGAGATGTTTGATTGCAGTAAACCTCTGCTCTCTCCTTTTCTTTCCTCTTTCCCATTATTTTCAGATTGTTTTTAGATTTTTTTAAGGTCAAGATCTTTACAGAATTGTTCTCGATGTATTTTATTCTATAGAAAGAAATTTAGGGAGATTCCCATCAGATGGTTATAACACGTCGATGACTTTACGTGTCTAAGTTCATCACACCCTCGGTAGAATGTAATTTTCAACAAATAACACGAGCTAGCCGACAAACACTATCTTCGAATCAAAATTATTCATGATCAATTAATTGCATCTATCGAGTCGAACTACGCGAAGACAAATCTTACGTCACTTCTAACATATTAAATCCACAAACGTAGCAAATTAATGTCTCGCGTTACATTCACCATTTAGAATTATGTATCATAATTTTACGCTCTTGTAGATACCGAGTTAAACCTATAAAGATTAATCGATTTCGAAGCTCGAAACTCTATACCTTCGTATCTCGTTTGAAAAGAAAAAAATCATCAACACGAATGAATAATGGAATGAATTCAAAGTGGCGAATCCACTCGGTTGAACCGGTGCATCGACTTCGGCCAGTAATACGGTCGTTGGAAATCAATATACTCGTTGTACAATGCACCTTCGCCTGAAATATTCGCGCTACCAACGATCGTAAAGATCGTTGAGAAACGCACCGCGATACACCGATCTACAGCTGACTTTAACACGTATGTAAGCCGTAACTAAGGAATCTTCGAGCAACATTTAACTACCGTGTGGTCGGAAGTCGTATCGGAGATCGTTTCAAATGTTTACGATGAACGCTTCTAATAAAAATAGCACTTTATGGGTTCGAAACGCGTGTCCCGATTTCCCGGGTCTTTAGAAATATTGCGCTACCGGTATGCTGCGCGATTTTACACGTATTTTTGTACTGAAACGGGCTCGCTTGTGAAACATTTGGTAGAAGAAAGATCCGATGTGAAATTTTGCTTGTTACAAATAAACGTACGGTAAACAAAATAAATATAATTATCATACGTAAAAAATATAAATATACATATAACAATATATCAAATGTAACATAAATAAATAATAATATAAAAATAATATAAATATAATTATCATACATTAGAATATCTTAGGCAGCTAAAATATTCAAGAACTTCGATCTTCCGCTTTGGAATTTTATTAAAATTCACCATATTTAAAAATAAAATAATAAAACCTTAATTAAATAATTGTGACAAAAAAATGAAAAATAATATATCAAAATACCGCTGTTTGATCGCTCGAAAAATCTAGCGTCCGAAATTAGTTTCTTTCGTTTTTAGAAAATGAACCGAAAATCACGTACTTTCCATAAAATTACGTAATGGCGTGACACATCGAACATTCCCATAACGTCGTCGTTCAACGTTGTAGCGCATCTGTTAATAACTTATTTCAGGCCGGTTGACACTCTCGATGAAAATTTTACATCGCCGTACATAACACGGCCGCGTAATCTTTGTTTGTGATCTCAGGACTCATTAAAAATACTTTTTGCATACATCGTCGGAGAGAGTGAGTGAGAGAGAGAGAGAGAGAGAAAGGGGAGAGAGAGAGAGTGATTAATCCCATATTTCCCCATAGTTCGGCGGCAATAAATATTGCCGCGCGTGCAGCGGCGCCGACTGCGTTAAAAAGTGTGTCGTGGAGACGTTACTTTCCCCCGACCGGTTCAGCGAGATAAGCTCGTTAATTGATCGGGATCGCGTTAATTCGGCCGATAATGAAGTTCGAACGACCGAGACGTCACAATCGGCAAGAAAAAAATGGTTACATTGCGCCAGTAAACATTGTACACCTTGTCCTCCGGAGTCCAGCTTTAAACAGTTTTGCAACAAGCGACAAGTGAAAGCTAATTTGCGTATAATTACGATTTAGAGGTGTGAGTGTAATGTTGTAAATGGACAGTGTGTGTTTAATAAACGGCGACCTGCGAGTGACCACATGTAGAAGAGATACGAGCAAAATTGTGCCAAACTACATAAAGCATCGGCGAAGATAAGTTATACTTCGGGTTGATTGCTGTCGATGCAGGAGACACACATTATCGGTATTATTGTGATAAACTGAGTATATTCTGACGGGTAGATGAAAGAATGAGGGTGATTCATCATGCCAAAATGCTGAAATAATGCAATGTAAGTGGTTAGAAGAAAGAATGTTACGTTTTCGAGGATACTGTAAAAGTATGCGATGTAGAAAATTCGGCACAATATACATGATCCATCGACGTTGAACAAAGGAACGTCTGGCATAAATAAATGTTGTAAATGTGAAAAGAAAACGAACACTAAATATTTCAAGTGTAATATGGGCTGGGGAGAAGTAATAAATATGAAACAGTAAATAGAATTTAAATATTTCCTCATGTGTGTAGTTATATATGGAAATAGTATTGTGCAATAAGTGTTTGATTAAAATATAGGAAAATAATATTTCATCAAATAGAAATATTACACAGAATACTATTCACAATAATAGTATTGCAACTAATAGTATATATATCTACAGGATACACGTACCACGTCTACGACTCCTATACCCGTATACACGTACCACGACTATGTCTCCTATACCCGTATAAACGTTTATATTTTCATCACATTTTGGACGTACATACCATATTATTCGTTTTTCTTCATGTCCTGCATCTTCTGTTTTCCCGAACTGCTAATTCATACATTCGCACAACACACATACCAACATTGGTTGCTACGCTTGTCGACATTTATAAGGTATCATCCTAACAGAATAAAAGGTCGCGAGTGACAATTGCGAAATATATTCAGTTTTAAAAATTCTGTATGTTATTTTCAGTTCAGTATTTTCGATATTTGAATCCGAGTGAAAGTAGTAAGTAGTATTTTCTCATGGTTTAAACGTTTAATGGAATAGTATTTCATTTAAGCATTATATGGAGTAGTGTTTCCAAATAGTATTTATACATGTAAATATTTCATTGTTTAGTGTTTTGTCAAATTATTTCAAATTTTTTCCTGTCCTGGTAATATGAAATTGAAGATATTCAAAATTTAGGATGAATCGTCTGTTCACGATCGATTTCAGTTTATTGTAATATTCACTCCGTACTGTTAACATTTGAATGTTGATTATTTTGAGAAAGATGTTCTTTATGGATAATAGAGGTAGAAATAGAAATATTACATTCATATTGTTTTTCGATAAAATGACGAGACTCTCAAAGTTACTTAATTCGTTTCTAAAGAATACGCATTAATTTCGTCGTTCACGGCGCGAAGAGATAAATTGGGTAGATAGAATGGCAATTTTTTCGTTCAAGACTTCATTTATGAGACTTCCACTCCACAATTTTCGTGAAAATTAGTTCTGAAAAGTCACACGATCTAATTTGGAGCATGAATAAGCAATAAAATTCTAACGGGATAACAAGCGATTTTTTCGTTTTGTTGAACTCTGTCTTCTTTCCTTTGTTATTACCATGTATGGTCGACGTGTAATTTCGACGAATTAGGCTAGTCAGCGTTCCTTCCGAGAAATCGTCTTTCGTTAGATTTATCGTTGGGTTAATTTGAGCAAGTGACAATGCGCGATCGTTAATGGATCCTCGAAAAGTCCTCCGAGGGATTAAAAATAGTGATAAATCGACTTCCAGCCGATTTCAATCACAATAATCTCCGCTTTCGATCAGCGTGTGCAACGAAAGTAAAAAGTAGAAATACAATTTCACTGATGTAAAAATGTAATAGTCAAGTGTAATTATATATTTTCGTAAATCTTCGTCCGTGGGAAAGATCTACGTTTGATTTGTTTTCGTGGAATGAATGATTTTATGCGGAAATATTAAACAAGTAGATACAGAATATAGTATGTAGCTTGTCAAATAAAAATATTAAAAATATATACGACAAAAATATACCTAAATCGATTTTTAAAAAAATTTAAATATATGAAACTACAAGTTCAAAATTATAAAACTATCATCTTGCTACTTTTAGCGTTAAAAATTTAATTTCAATCGCGTTACGATTGCTTCATCGTTCACTTTTTGTATTACAACAACGATCGTAATTGTCGTTTAAAATTCAAAATTTAAAAAAAAAATATTCACTGCAGATATTCAATTGTCACGGGTCGTGTAATTATTAAGGTAACCCAAAATTTCAAGTCCTCAATCCGAAGACGGGGTCCTTAGCCTTACACGATGAGGTTTGTAGTAGTTGCGTAATACATACGCATGACTCGCATGAATGAATGCATTCATAAAGGCGGGCCGACGTGGCGCGCATGTTACACATACAGTTAACTGCAATCTCAATAAGAAAATATGTCTATTATGTTGTTACAATAACGATATCAATTCATTGACTGTCGTGGCACTGTGCGAGCCCATTGTCTTCAAACAAGCGCTGGCTGCCCGTATTTGACAGGCCACGACTTTGCGCCCCTTTTCTTTTTCTTCTTTTCATTTCTTTTCTTTTCTTTTCTTTTTCTTCGTAAATGAAATTCGTTCGTACAAACTTGGTGCCAAAATGTAACGCGCGCACACGTTGATGTTTTTTAAAAATTAATATTTAGAATTAACACATGAAACAACTCGAGCGTTACCTAGCTGTGATGACGAATTAAATTCTGGTATATTAACTTTAGATCTTTATTTTAATTTTATTATCTTTGATCGTACAGAATGTAGAAGATACAGGGAAAGCTTATATGTTACAAATTCATTGATAATTCCTTGATAATTTAATAATCGGTGTAAGTATCGTGATCTACATTGGACTATTTGAAAGTCGAAACAAATATTCTAGTAAATTGAATACTTGAAATTTAGATAACGAGTTATATGTTGATACAAGTTTGGTGTATTAATCATTAATTGAATATCAATCCAGAGGCCAAAACTTTTTTTAAACAATTTGTTTTTTGATATTGAAGCTTTTCAAATCCCAATATTGAATTCCAAGGATTCGTTTAATATCTTGACAAATATTAAAAAATAATTTGAAAATAATTAAAAAATAATTCAAAACGAATTTAGTAGAGCTTGTAATATTATTATAAATTACTATCGGTTAATAAGATTAATGATTAATTCGCTGTAGGTCTTGCACGTAAAGTTGCGTGCGAAACTTATACTTGGAGTTTGTATAATAAGTAATATGTTCGAGTTCACTATCTATAATTTTCTTTTCTTAACGCGGTAGTTTCCGAACGAGTAATACAAAGCTTCGCTGAGGATTCGAAACGAATGATTTTCGTAGATAATTGATTTCGTCGGGTGATTCTACTTCCTCCAGGCAAAACTGACACACGATGTTTTAACTGACGGAGCACAGTCTGGTAATTGAATTTAAAGGGCGGAAGCGAAGAAATCTGGTCCCCTTTCGTATTAACCTAATCAAGTTCAGTTGCCGGTACCGTCGGCCGTCGCGGTCACAATAGAGACATTAAATTGTTAGTACGGATTTATTAAACCCGACGCTGTTACAGCCGTGAAACTATTTAATTCCTCGAAGGTCCGCTCCGTTCCAATTACGCGTAAAACGACTATAGCCGCCTACCAGCTATCTACCCTGTCAATCTTCCACCGTCTTTGATACTTTAATTTCGGCAAGGCAATATGTAGCGATTAATTTTAACCGAATTGTTTTATATCTTTCTTTTTCTTTCTTTTTTTTATCGTCCTGTTTGCGTCGAATAAAGTTTTCTCCTGCTGCGCGTCTTTAATATTTTTTCTTTTTATTTTTCTTTCGTACGATGTGAAATAAAATTAGTTTGTCTCAGGAGGAATAATTATTGTTCTTCAGATTTAATTTTTTTAATTAATAAGACGTCGTTTGAAGTTTATTGTATATTTTGTTCAGTTTACAAATTGAAAGTAAATTTAAAGCGATGGTTAATGAATAATGCACACCACCGATGAAAAATTAATATTTGTTTAATTATATATTTACAGAAAATTATCATATATTATTTCGGTTAAATAATTAATCGTTTGTTTCTTTCTATAAACTTTAATATTTTACAATTCCTCTGTTTCAATTCCACTGAATCGGAAAATATTGCACGCTTTGTAACTATTGAAATATTGTATTTCATAGTATTAATCTTTGTGTATAACGATATGTACCTTGTTTGCTCTTTTCCATAGATTAAACTAAAAAGCAAATAATGTACAACTTGTACGAATTTCATGAAACGTCGAAGAAAATTGCTGCACATCAATATTTTACATACTACTTGGCGAATTATTTACAAAATAATACAAAATTCATTGGAGACTTTTTCCGTTTGAAATTGCCCATTTATGGTGAGTATCGTTTGACCTTTTGCATATTGCGAGAAAGTTATATACACACTTGTTAATTTCAATTGCTTCTAAATTATTCAAAAATTTTACACCCATCGTCTCGATATTTGTTGGAGTGTTTGTTCAAGACAAATGATACTTCTTTTTGCAAAGTTTCTTCAGCCTTTCGATACCTCTCGATCGATCGCCTTCGTACTCGTTCTCCCACGCGTCCAACAGCAAATTGTAATACCTGTCTTCCTCGAAAAACGCGAAATAGTTGAACGTGTCGCGCGTAGGGAATATCCTCTCGAAACGACCGGTTTGAGCGATCTCGTCCTCGTGTCTGATCAAAACCCGAACGTCGTCAGGCGTCAGATTCTTCACAATCGATCTCAGGTAGTACTTCCTGTTGACCCGGTTCAAAAAATGATACTGCTTCTTTCGCTCTTGCCACGTTAGCACGTTCGAGTACAACTGCCGATTGTAGCAAATGGCGTGTTTCCTGTAGAACGACCTGAGAAGCCTCAACTCCTTGTCGGTCAGCAGATCGGGCACATGAAAGCCAACTAGATTCAGATAATCCTTGGCCAACTGTCCCTTGACGAGGTTGCACAACGACGTGTCTGGTTCCATCGATGGGAAATTGTTCACCTCGAGGAGCCAAGGTCTGCACTCTCTGTCGAGTAGAACATCAAAGCCGAAAAGCTGGTAGAAATTGTACGTCGTCAGCGAGGTTCTCTTCCAAGCTCTGTGCAAAGAGGATTCCGCGGATATCACGGTCTTGACAGCGATGTCCTTGATCTTAGTCCAAATCTCCAGAGCATCCACACGCTCCGTGGTGGCCAAATATCTCCACAGACAGTTCAACGACCACATGTTGCCCTTGCACGCGTCCGGATCGTCGTTGGGCTGGAAGTTCGGGCTAACTTTGTTTATGCTGGTGTTCGTTAGATGCATGAACCTGTCTGACAGTGTGTTTATGTGATCGACGTACTTGATAGTGGCCAGTCTGACCAGACCCTCGTTGTAAACGTAGATCCTCAGAGGATCGATGCTGGTCAACAGCACGTACAGTCTTATGTCGAATTTCACGCCGTCGATCAATCTAGGCGGCGAGATGTACCTCTGAGCCACGTACGAACGATAATTGGGGATCTCATCGAGATTCGACACTATCTTGATACCGGTACCCGCGCAACAGTCCGGCGGTTTCACGATCCAGATTCCGCCGTTCTTCTTCATCGTTCTCTTCAAACCGAGCCTCTCGCTCGGTAGAACGAACGTCACTGGCACATAGTCGAAATGCTTCGCGCCGAACTTCCTTCTCATTCGTCGAAAGTTCCGCCAGAGCAGTATCTTGTCGCCTAATTCAGCGCTGCTGGGAAAGTGATTGATCTTGGAGTAATTATTGGTCCGTCCGAGTTTCTCATAAGCTGATGTGCTGCACCAAGTGCCGCACCAGTTGTCAGCGTGCTTGCTGGTGGTCCTGAATCCAGACCTGCGGACGATCGCTACCACGATCTTCGGCGTGGTTTTCTTCGTTTTCCACCAGAGCAGATGTTTGGTAATTTGGATCGGCAGCTTGGTGGTTCCGTTCGTGTGGAAGATGATGAACGGGGGCACATGGGCGAACAGGCTCGAACGCATCGGCAGCGACAAGTTTTTCGAGTCGCCGGAACCGACCGGATCGCTGATTCGACGAATCGGTCTGGCCAGTATCAGACGTTCGGTGATGTCCACGTACGAGTACATCTCGTCTTCTTCCGAAGCGCAGTCCAACGACAGTTTGCTCAAGCTGGTACTCGTGCAGGAGTCTCGATTCGATCGGGACGTCATGTCGACCTTCCTCTTTGCCTCTTTCGTCAGTTCCTTTCTTTTTAAAAAATTTTTTTAAATTTTTATTTTTGTATTTTGTTGTAAGATTCACCGAGAATTTAAAGTGTTTGGCCGAAAATGGTGATAGTTGGGGTTAACGAAGGGTGAGAGGAGCGAAGTTGGAAAATTTTCTGGGCTGTCGTCTGCCTTGAAGTTGGATCCCTTTACGGGATCGATAGACGATGATTCAAAGTTGTGAATAGAAAATGGCTGTAAAAATGAAATTTGTTCGTGTGAGTGTTAAGTGAATGCTAAAATGTACGTTGCAAGTGAAATGTATGGCGAAGAATGTAACGTAGGAGAGGAAATTGAAACATACGTCGATATCAATCCTTATTTTTTTTATTTTTTATTTTACCATTGAGAAATTAAAAAAATTACAGTAATACAATGTTCGAAATCATTGACATTTTTATTTACTTATATCTTACTTACTTTATTTCGTGCTCGATACAATTCACAAAAGTAAGGCTTTCGGACTGAAAATTTTAATAAGTTTTTATTCTCTTGACCATTCGGATTTTGTTCATTAACACGTTCCGTTATATTAGGATTATTAGACGAAGGAACAAACGAAGGAACAATTGAATTGATCAGTAGTAGAATGATTTTTAAATAAATAAATATAATAGTAATTGTTATCCTTTCATCGAACAACTAATTGTTAAGTAATCTTTCTGGTGAATCGAGAATTAAATAACTACAATTTCGTTTTACAAGATACCTCAATAAAAATCAAACGTTTTATCAGTATAGTTTTTAGTAATAATCATCAAATGACGTTTTACAGTGATCTTCGTTTTTCAAAAATTAAATTCCAATTTAACCGATAATTTTATCGATATTATTATTATGATACTCACTAATTTTATCACATGTAGTACGTTAACATAATTTTCAATGATTACCAAATTAACGCTCCGCAATGATCTTCATTCTTCTATCAAATAAAAAGTTAAATATCCCAGTATATTAATATTAGTATATTAATTAATTTTGTCTTACAAAAAAAGAAAAAAAGAAAAAATATAATAAGAAATGAACGTGTTACCAAACACCTACAAACGGTCTTCCGCAACAAGTATCACAAAAAGAATTCTACAAATCTCGTCTGGGTTGTTTTCATTGTTTCTTCCCGCGAAAATACTCAAAATTCGAAACGAAAGAACTTGGTCGCAACGTCGTAAAATGACTTATCAAAATCAACGTCGTACGGAAAGATCGTGAGGAAAGATTTGCACAACCTTGTAAAGAAGGCACATGACGTGAACATTTTGTTACGTGACGTCTCTCTAGACCGATCGTTCGTATACAGCAAGATGGTGATACACGTATATGTATATTTATCTATAATGTATTCGTATATAAAAGAAAGAGAGAAGGGATTTTTCTTTTTTTCTTTTTCGTTTCTCCTTTTTCCTCTTCTCCGAAACGCGTCACGTTGCCCCGTCGACGAGTGAACGACAGTTTCAAATGAAAAACAGCGTCCCGTGAAGAGGAACGCGACACATTAATTAACAGACGGTCGGCTGCTCCAAGTGATACTTTTGCTGGCAGAGTTTCTCCAATCTCATGATCCCCTCGGACCTGTTGCCTGCGTACTTCGCCTCCCACGCGTCGAGCAACATGTTGTAGTACCTCGGGACGTCGAAGTACTGGAGGTACGGATAGCTGGCGGCCGTTGGGAAGATCTTCTCGAAACAATCCAGCTGCGTCAGCTCGTCCTCGTACATGATCAACTGCCTGACGTCGTCCGGTGTCAAGTTCTTGATTATCGGTTCCAGATACTCCTCCCGATTCCTCAGATTCATGTACACCGACTGTTTCACGCGTTCCTGATAGCTGAGCACGGTCTTGTGCAGCCTGTAGTCCTGACAGACCACGTCGAATTGGTACTTGTCCGCCAGTTTCTTCGCCTCTTCGGCCGGCAGGGTGTTGGGCAGTTGATAGCCGGCTATATTGAACACAGTCTTGATCAACGGCCCTTTGATGGCAGTGTCGAGGGTCGATGACGATTGCAACGAGGGCGAGATGTTCACCTCGAGTAGCCAGGGCTTCAGGTTCTCGTCGAGGAGGATGTCGAAGCCGAACAGCTCGTAGCAACAGTAACGGGACGACGTGTTCACCCTGGTCAGGGGCGTTATGTTCGACTCGCCGGCGATCATCGTCTTGACGACGATGTCCTTCATAGTGGCCCACAACTTGGAGACGTTCACGTGCTCCCTCTCCAGGTAAGACCAGAGCGTCCTCAGTGCCCACTTGTGACCGGTGCACGAGTCGACGCAGTCGTTACTGGTGTACGTGGAGTTGGTCTTGTTGATGCTGTAGTTAGTGAGATGCATAAAACGGTCGCTGAGGTAATTTATGTCGTCGTTGTACTTGACTGAGGCGAACCGGACCAATCCGTCCGGGTATAGGTAGACCTTCAGCGGGTTAAAGCTCGTGACAAGTACGTAGAGGCGCAGATCGAACTTGGCGCCGCTGATCAGCTTCGGCCTGGACAGGTACTGCTGCACGATGACAGCGCGTTTTCGCGGTATCTGCGACCAACGGTGCACCACCTTGATCCCAGTACCCCGGGCGGATGCCGGTGGTTTAACGATCCACTTGGCCTTGCTGCCGACCTTTTTCCACACTTGACGGAAACAGCTGAGATCCCGCGGCAGCACGTACGTCTTCGGTATGAAGTCGAACTCCTTCACCTCGTGCTTCAGCATCATCCGGTTCAGATTCAACCAGAGGCAGTCCTTCCGTCCGATCTGGAACGTCCCTGGGAAATGGTTGATCTTCTGCGACTCCTTCAGCGTTCTGAAGCACGAGGACTTCATGTGCTTGCCCCAGGTGCCGCACCACTCCTGGCATCTCTTCATCAGTTGAAAACCTGAGTTGATCAATGTACGACGTACGATTAATGGCGTGATCGTGCTGAGATGCCACTTGAGGTATTTGGTTACTTCGTGTGGCATGATCGGCGGTCCGTTGCAGTCGAACGACTGGAACACGATGTACGGCGCCACGTTCGAGAACAGACTTCGCCTCAGCGGTATGTCGTCGCCGATTGGTCTCTTGTCGTCGCCACTGGCAGCGGGAAATCGACCGAGCGTTAGCACCGGCTGATCGATGTCGATGAACGGCGGGATCTCCTCGTCTTCATCCTCGTTCTGGCTCTCGAGGTCACCGCCATCCACGCTGTACTCGACGCTCGCGATCTCGTGACGGTGATTGCAAGCGATTACGTCCATCCTGGACAGTCTGTAACATCTACGGTGAAGAAACGTGTTTGCTTTTAGTTGGATCGTCGCGCGAGCGCCGTTCCGCGAGCAATCGGCGCGAAAGCGAATCGGATCGGCCATCGTTCTCTCACTTTCGTCGTTTCGCGTCATCGTCGCGGTCTCTCCAACCTACAAACGTCGCTCGTCCAGTGATCATTCACACGCGCGTGCTCGCTCGAGATATATCGACGACGCGCCGCCGCGAACATCGACAACTTCCGGTTAGGTTTCGATTTCAGGCTTTTCATTTTACGAATTTCACGAAAGTGCTCTTCTGCGTTGTCGCGTTTGATATTACGAGATCATTTTGTTAACCACTTGCGCTGGGCAACTGATTGCGAACCATAACGAGTGACCAAACCGTAGCGACAATAATTCGTCGCTTTCTTTTTCAACTCGTCGGTACGGTATCACTGGATAGAAATTATCGTGAAGTAATAAATTTATTATTTGTTTTGCCTATCTTGTTTTACCTAAATATACTGAAAATTGAGAAAATGTTGCAATTTTCAAGGAAAAATTCTCGACGTGCGTAACATTCCAGCGCAAGAGATTAATACTCTTATTTTTTCTTTTTTTTTTTTTTCAGTTAACAAAGAGCAAGATGCAAGGCAATTTGAAATATATTCAAGAGTGACAACCCGAAGAAGGACCTGATTTTCCACGGCGAGTGAACGGTACGAGAGACGGATTAAGACGGACGAGATGCTGTATCGCGTAACATGTCGCGACATTGTTGCACACTGCGGCGATGTAACAACTTTCGCGGAGGAACGTATGGGCGTGTTCGCCTGCCAAAAGAAAATCGTGTTTGATTCTTCCGCGCGATAGATACGCGACACGAGGTTGCGGTGCGTACACGCCGGCTTAAATAAATGATCGCCGCTTTCGCGCACATTGACGAGACATCGTTATAATTCTCTTTAAACGATACAGCAGCCAGTATAAAAACGGTCATATCGATGCGTCGGCCGCATTACATCCCACCGGGAGGGACGAGAAAGTTTATCTTCCGAACGAATCTCACGGCGCGTACGATCGTTTACAACTTTTTAAATATCGTCGAGGCTCTCGCGAGACGCGATATCGGCCGTTTAATCAATTTTCCTAGGTCGCCACGTACCTATTTAAATTATATAAACGGCAGCTGTCAGCATTCTGCGGAATGGACCCTGGCGGCTACCTAAAACAGAGAAATTCATGGTTGTTACTCGAACTCGATACCGATTGCGAGTCCATTTATTTCGATTCGGTGGTTCGAATTGACAAGATTGCAGGACGATGTGCATGGTTTTGAGAGTTCTCGCGTACAGTTTCAATTCGAATAGGGTGCAAACAACGTGATAAAATAATGTATTGTGTAAGTGTGAACAATCGCCGTTGTTGTGAGTACAGTATCTCTTCACGAAAATATTCGAACAAGATATTATAGACGAATCTTTTTTATGCGTAACGTGTGAAATTGTAGCGAGATTCTATGTATTATTTATAAAAAAATTCCTCGAATATTTTCGCGAGCAACTTTACACGGACACTTTGATCGAGTGTAAATATCATGCGTCGATAACGTTTCGCGTTCATCATCGAATGTCTTAAAGATGTACAATATTCTTTCACAATTTTCTGCTCCCAAAAGATACCCTCCAGTTCAAAGTTCAGCTGTGCAAATATCCCGGCATTATCTTCAATATGAAATGCATTATCAAAAATCAGACGCTGGTGGCAAGATTCCAACGACTTAATCAGCCACTATCTTCTGTCGCCTCCCCTCCCTCCCTTTGAAGGAGGACATTACACCGCCGTTTGAAACATTGCAGAAAAATCAGCAGCTTTATTTTATAATCGAATTATCTGCGAGTGAAATCGATCGATTCCGAGTTCTGGATCGAAAGACGAACGACGCGCGAACCGGTCAATTAAAACAACTCTTGCGGCTTAATGCATCGTTGATACGATCGGGACATGCGCCCTGTAAGTACTTTGGCGTTTCGCCGTCGTTATCGATCGATCGTAAACGGAACCTATAATAACGGTAAGGGGTAAAAAAAAGGGGGAGAAAAATCAGGGCAGAGAAAACTGGGTGGTGGGGACAGGAAGAGGAAGGGGAGAAGAAGGGAAAGCAAGAGACACATTGGGGTGATATTACTCGAGTCGACATATCGAAGTTGCTGTATGCGAGATTCCACAATTTCACAAAATTGTAAACGTCATTCTAGGAACGTGGTTTTTGTGATACTTATCACGATACGATATATCTTGGTTGCAAGATTTATAGTTTATGATGTATAATTTATATTGATGATTATAAAATTTTTAATTTATGACATAATCGAAGCTTGTTTAATTCAATATAATTGATATTTCGTAGGTAGATTATGTATGAGCTATGAATTCGTAGTGCGAAAGCGTGAAGGCAGCGTGGAGACTCGATCGGTCACTATTAACGGATAAACCTTCGATGATTGCTTGCAAATTTGACGCGGCTGCAATCATGCGTCTCCGATCTTTTCTTCCTTTTCTCCTTTTTTTCCTCTTTCCTCTTCGTCGAGACGAAAAAACATCTGCGCGTCCCCGCGTTATTACGGTTTTTAATCGGTACCGCCACCCGGTACCTATCGATCTCGATCAGCGTTCGCTGATCTGTAATTTATCGTGGGTTGTATCGTGCGTCGAAAGTGAATCCGGAATTGGCGGGAAAAGTGATTTGAATCGCCCGTGATGCGTGTTCCGATGTACGGGAAGTTTAAGCTTATTGCTAGAAGTGCGGTTGCAATACCTCTAATTTGACTCCTCGAACGTGCGTGCGTGCGTGCGTGCGTGCGTGATTTCTTTTCCGAGAGTACTCGATGTCCGTGAAATGGTGGCTCGAACGTGGAAGAATAAGCACAGAAGAACGATGATTTTTTTTTTATTTGAGACTTTGTTTGCGAGAGAATGAGATTTGAAGATTCGTCAACTCGAAATTGATCCAATTTTACCGATTAGAAAAATATCTTTCTCAAGTAACAAACAACGACACTCGTTACAAAAATTAAGAAAAGAGTAATATTATACAAGTCTACTTTTTAAAAAATTTTGATCGAACAGTCGATGCCGAGTGCGAACACTAAAATACGTATATATTTAATTTAATGTACAGTTCTTTTATAACACTTTTCTTCACTGAAAAACTTTCTTCACCGAAAAACTTTCTTCACTTGACAGTTCTTCTTCACTGAACGGTCAGATCTGCACTGTCTACTCTGTTCAACTAAATCCGTTCCTCTTCTCGACATGAACCCTCAGTCTCTTTCTGTCTCACTCATTTAACATTATATTATTTTACAGTTATTGTACATAAAGTCTTTGCAGGCCATTTATGTGCCTGGGTCGCCTTGAAGTCATAAATTTGACCTGCGCTAGGTCTCAATATTCCTACGAAATTCAGCTACCGATTTCTCACGCTTCTAGCCAACTATTGTTCGAATGGTATCCAAAGACTGTTAAAATTCTTCAGGTACAGTCAGAAACAAAGAACAAAGGCCCATAAATGTCAAACTGTCAATAACAAGTCAAGGGAGCATTCATCGAAAATTAACCTTGGTGTGTACAATTCTCTCGTCGCTCGTTTACAAAGCTCGGAAGCGAAAACATTTACATGATGATTTGTAATAAAAGACTCTCTCTCTCTCTCTCCCTCTCTCTCTCTCTGCCTCTCTGTCTCACTTATTGAAAGCCAAGTCGAAAATTTATTTCTCGTATCGTGCGAGTTGTTCGACAAAAGAGTCGCCGTCCTTTCGATGGCCTGGCGAAATTACAGGATCGAAAATTACAAGACATTCTGTAGAATAAGTTGCGAAACGATCGGCGCGAAGAGCTCGAGAGAAGAGACGATTGATGGGTCCTCGTGTCGTGAAAGTAGCGAATCATTGATCCGTCGAAATTAGGTTATCACTGGGATCGCAATATTTTTTTTTTCTTCTTTTTCTCTTCTTTTCCGGAGTTTTTTCTTTCCTCTCGTGCGTCAGTAATCACCAGAATTGATTTAACATGGATCGAGAACACGGGTAAGGAAGATACGTGATACATACGAGACCGTCGTTGAAAGAAAGTATATGAAACAGACGTTTCCATGCTTTTTGACAGGATACAATTTTAATCGCCGATAAGAGCAACATCCCGAACGATTTTATTACTCGTACGTAATTACGCGTGTAGATAGGTAGTAGAGTTATTACGACGCGATGGTAATCTTTGTGTGTAAAAGACCATGTTTGGGTATTATTGTGAGATACAGTGAATCAGGCGAAAGTCTGCGTACTCCTGATGGATCTTGAAATGTGCAGATCGAAAAAAAGGCGCCGATTTTGATATGTTTGATTCGTTCGATGTTTACGTAAACTTACGTGCGATTCAGCAGTTATTTGTTAGTAATTTCAATAACAATAATTCTCTAATGATTATATAATAATTCTCTTTAATAATTTAATAACAATTCTCAAATAATAAAAATCCCCTAATAATTTCATTTTCATACATATCATTAAAGAAATATTTTATTTCTTCTATTCTAAAATAGGATATTTCATATATTTTTATATGCATTCTGTCCACCTGTAGATATTTCATAATTTTCAATAAGAAGAAATTTTATTCGTGACACCGTGATTTTGTTTCCAACTCATTCCTTTTTAATCCTTTCTATCATTTTAAATTGAATTTATATCTTTTACTAATTATTAACAGCCGAAAATGTTTTATAAGTTTTTTTTAAAGAGAAGGCAACGTATAGAAGACAAATTTGTCATTTTATTAGTTACAAGCACGGAAGAATCAAATTTCTGTTGATTTCGATAAATTATCATATACAATATATATCGTATTATAATTCATGCATTCGTATGGAAGTAATGAAATGATCAGAATATCATTGACCGCTATTGATCGCTATATCTGAGATATATTGATCTGGTATATAAGATACCAGATTTCTTTCTTGGTATAAACATTAATTAACATCAATTAGACAGAGTACCAGTCATTAATAAGCCAAAGGGATTCAAAGGATCAAGGACGACAAAAGGAACAATAAAACTAAAAAAAATCAACGACAATTGAGATTGAAACAATGCGTTTATTGATTTATGCACAACGTGCGATCGGTTTTAACAAAAACACCGTTACGTCTAAAAAAAAAAAAGAAAAAAAAAAAGAAAATGAATCTTGCCTCTTAAACGTAACAAATTAAAATCTATAATAATAATAATAATAATAATAATAATAATAATAATAGCAGTAGTAGTAATAATAATAATAATAATAATAATAATCCTTCTACATTTACGAGAATATAGTTTACATCTCAGGTACAAAAATCGAACCCTATCACAGACGTGTGTCACTTAAAGCTTCATCACCTATTTACAATACAATAGCGGAGACGAGAGAGAAAAAGAAGAAAGCGAGAGAAGATAGAGCTTCTCCCGGTGAACGAAAGTGCCGGATACCATTATCAATTACTTAACGAGAACTACATTTATCATCCTATGTGCGAATATATTAACCAAAAGTCCTATAGTCCCTCGACAAACGCAAACGAGGTCCAACAATTTTCAACGTATGGAAGACAAATGATTCGTCGTTTTCCCTCCTGTTCGTCCTCTGCCCCACTTCCTGGCCAAGGAGTCTCTCTTTTTCTTCACCTTCAGGAAGGAACCGGAAGTGACCGAGTTTGATCAACTCGAAATCATCGGTCGTCGAGCTTCACCCTCTCGATGAGTCTCTCCTTCACCAAGGTCGCCAGACAGCGTTGGAGGATTCCGTAGACTCCCCCGACGAACTGGCCACGCTCATGGGACTCTGCGGCGGCGTGTAAACGTTCTGCGGCACGTTGACGGTCACGTTCGCCGCTGGACTGGTGGTAGCTGATGTTTTACCGACGCTGGCCGCCGCCACCACCGTCGTCGTCGTCGTCGTCGTGGAGGCGGCGTTGGTGGCGAGAGTGGTGGACGTTGTTGGCCCTTCGAGTCGTCGAAGACAGCCACCGAGGTGTCTCATCAATTGGGCACCGGCGGCTGGGTGAACCGCCGCGGCGACAGGCGTCGACAGAAACGACGATACTTCCTGAGCGCACTGGGTGAATCCTTCGCGAAATCTGTCCGCGTAGCTGTTCTCCGGCGTCAGCGTGAGCCTCCTCGCGGCTCGTAGCGTGTGCAGGTGACGGACTGTGAGCTCGAGTATGTCAGCTTTTTCCAGCTTGGCCACATTCTCCCCCTCGGCCTGCAGAGCGGTCACCATCAGGTCCTTGAGCTCGTCGAGGCAGCGATTGATCCTCGCTCGCCTCTTCCTCTCCAGCATCGGTTTCATGACCTTCCTGTACTGATAGGTCCTCGACACTGGCTCTTCGTACTCCATGCTGGCGACCGGCGTGTAGCTGGTGTGCGGTGCCATGACTCTCCCTTACCGATTCTTCGCAGATAGCCACTTGTCACAAACCGATTCAGAAACGGATTCAACGGGAACTCGAGACGTGTCCCGCGATCGATTGATAAGAGTTGAAAGAAGCAAAACAAGCGTGTGCGTGTGTGCGTGCGTGTAAGAATGTTTCTCTGTATGCGTTTTCTCGGAGTGCCGAGACTAGCCGTGTGCCCCACCGTGTTCACGACGGTTCTGAGTCTCTGGTGGGGACTGGATCGGCTACTTATACCCTCCGCGAGGAGATCCCTCCCACCAACTGTCCCATCGCGTTGCCCCTTCCGTGGCTGCAGTCCGGGGACTCTTCACGGGGGGAAGGGTGTCGGCCAGAAGGGGACAGGGGCAAACGGAAAGGGGAAGAGACGCGCACGAGTGAACCGTGCAGCCCGTGCACACAGCCAGCCACAGCAGCCGGAGCGTATCGTGGGAAGCTCGCGGGCAGAACAGTTCCCACAGATCGGGGGCCTGTTGGGCCCGGCGCAGGTTCCCTCCATCCGTCTCTCTCTCTTTCTCTGTACGTGTGTCTATCCATGAGCTCTCGGTGAGCAGCGTGTTTCAGCGTGCTCGGTCGAGTGGCGCAGGGGGGCCTCTTCGTTGGTGCCAGAGAGCGCGCGGGAGAGGACCTTTTCGTGCACACCTGCACGTACTTTGCTCGACCGAGAGAGAATGGAGGGCTCTCTCTCTCTCTCTCTCTCTGTCGTTGCTTCTGTTTCTGCTTCTTCTACTACTACTACTACTACTACTACTACTACTATCACTACTACTGTTATGACTCCTGGCCATCGCGTGGAAACGGGGTGCAGCGAAACCCGAAGAAAAAAGAAGCGGCGAGCACACGCCATGACGCGCGACCAGCACGAGGACGACCCGTGCGATCCGCACTCCGATCTTCACCGCTCTTACTCTCTTCGCGCTCTTTCTCTTTCTCTTCCGCTATCGCTCTCGCCTCGTACTCTTCGTCCTCTTGCCTCCTCTCGCTGGCTGTTCTCTCGTGTTCGTCGCTTTTGTTCGACCGCCTTGAACGCCGAGGGAGAACGATATCGTTGGCGATTCCATCGCGCGCGCTACTACGTTCGCCGATCCGATTTTCTGATGGAGTTTATCTTGTCTTGACCATTCTCTGTCTTGTCGTTAGAATGAGATTCAGGATTTGATTTTCTAAGCTAATTCGTTGACAATTTTTGGAATTGAATACGTTTTTGAGGATTTTTGTGATTAGAAGATGCAGATCTGTTAAATAAATTTAATTGCGAGAGAGAATTAGATTTTGTTAGATATAGTGCTCCTTGTTATATTTAGAATAGAAAAGAATTTTCCAAAGCTTGCGGTGTTACAATAAGACTCTAGATTTTTGAATCTAAAGACAGAAAAATATTTTCTGCTGTTTAATTTTTACACGAGCACGTAAACTTTCATTTGCGCGTTGACAAATTTAATGAAAATAAAATCTCCGTGAAAAAGAATTCCAAAGAGAGAGCATAAATCAAGTTTCAAACAATGAAATTAAATCTTACGCCGGTAGGAGCCACTCTTAATTGCAACGACTGCTACGATTGTACACGCGATTGAAATGGAAATCGTAAAAACTATTGAAAGAGAAAAGTCTGAGCAGTTTTCCATTCTCGCAAGAAACTGATACATATTTATCGCAATGTTTATTGGTTCATATTTATTAAAATCGTTAAATCGTCGACTAGTCGAGTTACTTTTAAAGTCACCGCGTTCATGAATAAAACATTCTGGATTTTACACGTAGAGGAACTTGCGAAATAATTTTTCCCTTCCCTCCGTTGAATTTGATAATGCGTTCCGTTTCCTCGCGTCACAGAGAATCGCGTAGGAGTCGCATCAGTGAAAATCGTGCACGTTAAACGGGACGTTGCACGTTTCCTTTCTTCGTTCTTTTTCTTTTTCTTCTTTCAGTACCAAGATTAAAGTATAAAAGTCGTGTCAGAAAATAAAAAGAATTACAAAGGACACGAGCGTCCATTTACGTTTACAGATCACTAAATTCAATGAATTTTTTAAATTTAATGGTCACCTTTTTTTTTAAAAAAATTGGTCACCTTTACCATTTTAGCAAGTCTGATGTTAATTACGAAAAGGCTATATATCGACCGGAAAATAATTATTGAAACCTATAAATCTAGAAAATCTCCTACCATTAAATTAGTCATTTTAACTAGCGATAATAAATGAAACTTACATTACAATTCGCAGAAAACAATTTTCATCTATTTCATCTAATATTTTGCGAAAGAATCATTAAAATCTTTATGGATTCACGAAATTCTACACAGCGATTCTTTCTCGACCATTTTACCAATCAAACAATTCATTACACAAAACTTGCGAGTCTTGCGTCTGTTTTAAAAACCACAAACGACGATAAACGACGGTAATTTTTTTAATAAATTGTTGATGACGCGACTAAAGGAAAAAGAAGAAGAAGAGGTATGTCCCTTTTGTCCCCAACTTTCACGAAAACGCTTTCGCCGTCGGTTAAAATTAAAATTAAAAAGTTTTCGTATTTTTGATGCGGAGATCGACGTCAACGAATAATTCATTTCCTCTTGACAGCGCGTCGACGTGGTAATTAATTCCTCAAATATCTTGCCCGCGAGTAATATTCCGCCGCGGCACGTGAAATATTCCCTTCTTTAATTTACACACTCGTGCAATGCGCTGGACCACGGGTACATGATCGTTTCTCTCTTTTGGAGCTCGAGGATTAATATCTCTCTGCCGCGCCCATTATGAATTATAAGTAAAATTATGATTATTATTGCTGTTGAAGATGTCGAAGATCGTTTGATTAAATAAGCAAAATGCTTGTAATTACTATCGCGAGTGGCTCAGGTGCCAGACGAATTTTATTAAAACGTTATGCCTCGGTGACGTTCCTGATCTGGGAAGCAGATTATTCTTCGATCTCGGAGAAGAATCACGCAAGATGCTTTTTTAGTTTTAGATGATACTTAGGTAGGAACAAAGTTTCTACAATTTAAACAGACGACGATGGGTTTTACTTTTATTAAATTATTACTTTTCAATAAAGTATCCAGCGTTGTTCCCAGTTTCTGATTCACCTAGATGCCGTTTAAGTTTTACTCGGATGATATTTAAGTGTAAACAAAATTTCAACTACGTTTTCAATTAACATCGGGTTTTTATTCGTATCGAATTATTTCTCAATGAATTTAACAATGTTTCTGAATGTTCTTTAGATTCTGCTTTAGATTCTACGTAAACGCAAGCATCGACGTTTCTTGTGTAATTATATCAGGAATGATTTTTCAGCTCTGTTCACGCTGAAAAACTAGAATAAAACGAATGATGGAGTTCCATTAAGTATATTGAGTATACATGTTAAGTGTAAGTCCATGTAAGTAATTTCTTCGTAAAACCATGTGTATTTTCATTTTTTTCTTTTTATATATATAACCTTCCAAATAAATACACCTTAAAACATCATCGATATTTCAAGAATCTGTCCAATATTTTACCCAATAAATTCATCTAGAAAATCCAAAATTCCACGGACGTGGAATACGCGTGAACAGTGTTCCGTGACCGATTACACACTCTCTGTTCAATCGAAGTGTTCTTCGCAACTTCGAAGTGTTCGTCGTCTCCGATCCTCATCTGATCCACTGATCCTCTGAACTTCTGATCTTCGAAGCAAGAGCCGCACGTGAGAGACACGGAGCAATAGTACGTGGCACTTGTCGGCATGCCAAGCACTCGACATCGACATCGAATTTTCGATAAGGAACGAGTTCTCTCTTCTCAGACGGTCTCTTTCTTTCCTGTTTCTTTTTTTTTTTTTTTTTTTGCGATGTGAACGAAGCTAAGAGGACTGTCGGTGCGATCGGTTTGACCGGTTTATCGGAATCCAGGCGGCGCGCGTTATTGCGGACGACGCATCGCCACTAGGGATGGGATCGAGTCTGACACACTGCAGAGTCACGAAACCGAATCAACAATCGAATTGTTTCTCGATATTTTCTTCTTTATTAATTACTCGGTTGCGAGTATATTGGATTGTCTTGTTTACTAGTTTTGAACTGTTCGAATCCAGCGAATCCTTGAGGTTCCCACACACGTTAAAACGTGCATACATCGACTTTAAGATTTCATCAAAGTTTTTGTCTGTGTCACTATCGATTCTTCAGTTTCTCGTGCGACGTCAATGTTGAAACACGTCACGTTTTAAAATCGAGTCGAATCATCTTCCAGCTCCAATATTATTGTTAATTATAGAAGATACGTTAATTATAAAAAATAATGTTGATCCAGAGGAACAGATTTTCAAATTCAGTGTTATTAAAAGAGCTGAAGACTGATGAAATTCTACAGTGATTATAGAAATTATCTGCATATGAATGACACTGCTTTTTATTATCCGTTGAATAAAATTTCCATCCAGAGATGTTAAAGTAAAAAAAAAAGTTTACGATACAATGAAGCGCACAACCTTTTATTTCTTACATTTTACGAAGAATCATTTAAATTTCTAAAAAATACATCTGCGAAAAATATCCAACGAAAATCACAAATTGGTCATTTTGAAGAATTGAAGATTCTCGTTTATACAACGATGGTTGTTTAAGAATAAGAATTGAAAGAAGGATATTGTGGCGAGCCACTCGATCCCATCTCCAATGGCATCGCCACGACTAGAACCACTACAGGCTTAGGGTACTTGTTGATTCACTGGAATACCAGCGAGGCGACGCGGAGCACGTGTACGCGCGTGTCGCCGCCACTCCTTGGCACTCGCCGCTTCCAATCGCCGCTGAATCACGACTTGGCGATCGAAGCCGCTTCGCCTCATTGTCAGCCTGGCCGCTCGACCAGTTTCCCTCCCGCTCGATGTGGAACAATTGAAATAGTCGCGCGATCGTTGCGCGTCCTCTTTCGAGTCAGCCGCGGCTTTGTCACGCGCAACTCGAGTAAAAATATTTGGCAAGAGACAGCTCGAAAAGCGTTCGAACAGTCATTGTGGAAGAAAGAAAAGCTCTGACGCGTTGCACGTTAGTTACGCGTAACTATCAGGCCATTTTTGTGGGAACGTGTGGTACTTGATAAGAGTAAAATTTATCAATTTTTAATCAAGGGGTATTGAACTGATCTTCCGAACGACGAATTATCAAAGACGCTCGTCACTTTGATTCCTTTTGTCTCGCTGCGAGGAAAGTTACAAACGTCGATCATTGAGTTACTACCGTCGGAGACACTTCTCGGTCGATTATGAAAATCGTTGTTCATTTGTATTTATTTATTCGTTTCTCGTCAGTCTAGACTTCGCTGACAGGAATTTATCGCGATGCAAATGGATTAATAAAACATTCTATTCAAGAAGACAGACAATCCAATTAGTTATCGAGGCGGTAATTCCTTAAGAAGATACTCTATTATGAAACGATCGTCAGCGAGAATTACTTTTTGTAGAATGTGATCTTTAATTATTTTGTCCTTTGCTTCTGCCACTCATCATCCACGGAAGATCAGTTCTTAGTTATTAAATTGTCTTTTTTTTTTAATGAAGTCTGCCACGAGCTTCAACGATGTGAATAAAAAGCAAAGACAGATTATAAAATAGAGAATCCAGTCAAATATCTTTCAACTTATTTATCTAGGATAAAAAGGAGTACATTTCACAAAGTAATCCTCGAGAACTTCAATTATTCCATTCTTTACTTTCGTCATTCAGATCAATTCAGTCTCTTGATTATAAATTTTATTCTTATCTTATTATTATTATTATTATTATTATTATTATTATTATTATTATCGAATAACTTGGTAATTCTAAAATTCGAAGATTAATGAACATTCTATTAAATAAAACGGAAAATGAAATTCCACCTAATTCAAAAAGAGGCCATTTCTCATGAAACCACATATATATTACATTTGTGATAACCCAATTATTCGGATCTACCTTAATTATTCTACTCTTTGTTCTCATTATTCTTCATTCTAATTATACATTCTTCATGTCAAATTACTATTTTCGCGGCGAGGTCGAATAATTTGACAACCCTAAAGTCCAAAGATGAAAAGACGAATAAACGTTATTCTATCAAATGAGAACCAGAGAATTCAACCAACATAATATACCCTACATACGTATGGTTTTTGACGGTCATTTTGTGAAATGGTCCCTTTTCCAGTAAATGCCACACGATTCAGAGGGGTTGAATTCTGTATATAACAACCCAACCCTAATTATTCTACCGTTCGATTCCACCGCTCGTCATCCGCACGAGACAGGCCAACAAGTTCGCTTTCGTGGTACACGGTTTGCGTACCACGGCATTAGAAAAGGCTTCCAGATCGACGAACCGGTTTCCAGATCGACCGCGATCGTGCACAGCTCCGGCAGCCGATTTTTCGAATTAAGCGTGCGATCTTAATGACCGGCAGCAGGCCCGGACAGTCCCTGAACGCGCGGGCCCACTCGGACAGGTTTCGCCTGTGGGGGACTTAACGAGGTGTTTAGCTCTTTTGGAAGCCGATAGGCTAAACACGGGCCGCCGACCGGGGTATTTACGAGCCTCTAAATTATTTTGCCTCTAAACTGCGAAAGCCGATCATCCTCTCGTAGCCCGATGGATCCGGAGTCGTCCCGTTTCAAAGAATTCTCGAACTGCCGTTTCTTCGATATTCCCTGCGCGCGAGATGGGCATTTAACCTCTACGCACGTCGAGAACCTCTTGTCCCAAATTGCAACATTTTCTCAGTTTCAAGTATATTTAAATGTAACCCAGGCAAAACAAACGACAAGTTGATTACTTCTTGATAATTTCTATCCAGTGATATATCATACCGACGAGTTCAAGAGAAAAAGAAAGCGACGAATTATTGTATACGGTTCGGTCACTCGTTATGGTTCGCGAACCAGTTGCCAGCGCAAGGGGTTAACACCGACGGCGATCAGCTTCATTTTACGAACGAGAAACGTCCCTGTCGCGCAAACGGGGACGTGTGTTCCGCTGATAAACGATTTTTGCGTTGCAGAAAACGCGCGGAAATAAACGAGATTGAGACGTAGCGAGGGAAGTTTACGAGTTTCGAACTTTCGAATTTAAACTAGAGATTCAGCGTGGTGCCGGCTGCTGACATTTCAAAATTCACTTCGCGTGCATTTTGCAAGTTCTCTAATAGATCTCTTGTTGATCCTAGACGCTGTTTGATTTTCTGGTGTAATAGCGAGATTGAAACGGCAGACAAATCCTCGGTGTTCCAGTGTCTAGTTATACATCATTTGTAGGCACGATTAAAATTTGAAGCGACTCCACCGGTTTAGTTCTTTTCTATAGAAAGAATAATTTCTTTTTTTTTTTAGGGCGGAGAATCTGAATATTTGTATAGAGGAACTTTTTCCTTAATCTAAAGATTGAATCGAACGTCTTCGTACATATTCATGAAAAATATAAATTATGATGTAATGTTGAATTGAAGAAATACAATTATGACTTTTTAAGTACAGTCAATCAAATTCGCATGATTTCAACATTGCGTGTTAAAATTATGAATGCACGTTTAAGTTATACTACACATGGTACATACAATGTTACACATTATGCTACACGCGTTACACACACTGTATATTACGTATAATATCATATTGTATTACATGTAACATAATTACAATATTAATATCGTATTATTATATATAATAATTAATATTATAATTACAATAAATTATATTACATATAATTAATATTATAACGTTGAACATAATTTATCTTCAATACCACGAAGAATGACACTGTCAACAAATAATCACTTGCTCGAAGAGATCGAACGCGCCAAATACACCAAAATATGTTGATTTTCGCAGAGCGGTAAATTTCAAAAAAAGATCGCAAGAAATTACCTTCCGTGTGTTTTCCGCGTGTTCCGAAAATCCTGCCTCAGTATACAATCAAACTTGAAGAAGATCACGTACATATATATCACTGCACTACCAAAGAAAGGGACATTATCTCCAGATGTATAGAAAATATAACATACATGCGTCACGCGTGGATATCACGCACGCGTTCTTCGTGGTCACGCCGACAAACCGAAGCAACAAGAGATAAAGGAACACTGTCTTCGAATACCCTATCCTCGCACTCTATTATCTATGACACGCGGTGCTAGTCCGATACAATTGTGCCGGGGAGCCGCCACAATATATTTTCGCGTTCGTTTTGGCATTGTGCCGGACTTCTCGGTTACGCTGAAATAATTTCGTCAGCCTAATGTGTCATCTATTTATTATTAATGCGCCCGCATCGACGGCACGCTCGTGCGTCGTGTCGTACTCATATTTAATTATAAACCACAACGAGGCATTTTTGCCACTTGCCCGTCAGAACAATGTACTACGTTTTTATTAATCGAGGCGGAACGAACGCGTTTGGCGAACCTTTAAATAAAACGGTGCGACAACCGCCGTGTCGGCTCTTCGCCGAAGTTATAGGTACAACACGCTCGCGGGGTTATAGGTATCGATTATAGAGCGCGAGGTTATAGGTATTACATTATACGATGTGGCGTTTAATTTGAAAAACGGGCGGAGAGTGGATCTTTTTCTTTCTCTTCTTTTTTTTTTTTTTCGAGGGAGAACAGCGCGATATACACCGGCCTGAAACCGGGTTAACCCTTACGTGATAGTCGTGGGCTAATGTGCCCCGATCACGTCACGTTTCATATCCCGTCACAAAGGTGAAAATTGGCGGTGGTGAAATATCGTGAAGAACTACGTACATGCTTCTTTCTTAGAAATATTTCGTAATAGTTGAAGTTCGTTCGATTGAAACATTTTGTGCTTGTCAAATAATTGGCATGTTCCTAGCTTCTTCTTTTTTTTTTTGCTCCATTTCTTTGTTAGTTTTACTCTAAAATTTTAGTATTCTTAATCGGATAAAGCTTCCCTATTTTTCAGTATTTTCACTCTAATAAAGCTTCTATTTCCAATCAAAAGTAATTCAAAAGAAATACGATATCTACCGGTTTTAAAATTCATAACCGAGATTTGTCTGTTTCGTCTTTATTTTAATTATTCTAGACTAAATTAAAAAAAAAAAGAAATTCTCTGTTACAGTGCATTAATCGTAGTGATGGAATTATAAGTGATTCATGTTCCAAAAAGAAGAATAAGTATAATATATTTTTCGTAGGAAGTGATTTAATTCAAAGTATGACCGTGGAGGAATGTGAATTTTGGAAGGGGGGGGGGGGTATTAACACACCTCATGACTCAAGCACGCGTTTATCAAGTGAGTAATCATTCTTGAACGAATTCAAATCTGGAAATAGAAGCGTAGGATTCCACGGCGTAGCGCGGAAAGAAATTTATCTAAACGACTTTGAATTATGTCGTGTAACTTTTATAATCGAACCAGTTCTGTTTCATATTTCAGTTCTGTATCAATATTTCACAAACGACTTGAAATCTCTTCGTTTTGTGCTACGTTGATGCACTGGTTCTAAAAGGATAATGTATAGGCAACGAGCCTATGAAAAATATTTTTGCAAAAATTATACCATGTCGCGAGCAGTATATCGAATAATCAAAATTTAAGTGTTACAAACGTTAAGAATATATTTTAATAATTTTCTGTGTCTGGTCAAAGACAAGCTTAATTCCTTTCAATTACATCAAACCGATTAAATTTGAAATCACGTCGAAGGATCGAGTTAAGAGAAAAGAAACGAATAAATTCGTTCAATTGAAAATTTATTTATTGAATAAAAATTCTCTAAATTTATCCAAAAATAAACTTACAATCTGATTTACAATTTTTTTAAACTATACACACATTGAAACATAGAATTTATTGACAAACGTTTAAACATATTTTGACGGCTCTCTGGATTTTGCCAAAGATTAAAAATTAGCCTGGACTTGATAAACTTAAAATTACGAAAAAGAACAAAGAAATACAATTGAAAGCTTGGAAAAGGCAACTCTTACGCCGTTTAAAAACTGCTGCGAGAATTGAAGCTACAAGTCTTTGAAATTTTAATCGTCGCTCATTAGCATAGTATAAAGTAGTAAAAAGTCACTAAAAGTACGTCGTCGACATGCCGCGCATGCAGCATAAATAACCAACTAGTACGTTTCCAATTATGCGAGAAAAAACGGTGGAAAAAATGAAGAACCTCGCGTAAATTGACATCAGTATCGCTCTCGTCTAGAGTACAAATTTTTTTTCTCTTATTGCGTTTATTATAATACAACTAATTGTTCGAAGGTCGTTAACAACGTGGTAGACAGTTTCGTAAATGAATTCGAGAATTGGAGAAGACTTTGTTTAGAGTTCAACAGTTCAATCGTACGATTAGGGTGTCTTGCAATCGTTCTTTCAAAATAATTAATATTATATAGTATTATATACATTATTTTATTATACATACATTACTATTATTATATATATTATAGAATATTATATAATCTAGAAAAAAAGACCTTTGTGCTCACGTTTTAATCATTCTAATATTAATAATTCTAGCATTGAAGAACGTAGAATTAATCAGTTTGAAAATGAATAATAATGAATGAACTATCAAAGTAATAAAAATCAGCGCTTCGTAATTTTTCACAAGAGTTTCATGAAATTCAGTGAAATGTAACAACAAACCAGAACGTTCCATACGTATGCTTCGTATTCAGAATGAAAAAAATAATTTCTCTTCCACGAGAACGTCAAAATGATTCCCAATAAATCTCGACGTCGCGTACGCGTCAATTTGCAGGAACGTTAACCGGGTAGGATCGCGGAACAGGTGCGCGTGTCGTCATTAATTTCTTCGTGACAGAACGATTCCGGTCAAGAGATCTCCGTTTGAAAGGGCTTTAAACATTCGCATCGCGATGAAACGTGATTTCTTTTTCTTCTTCTTCTTCTTCTTCTTTTTTTTTTTTTCTTTTTTTTCAGGTTTGGTATGGTATAATGCTGCCAACGTTGAAAACGAGGCATTAGCATGAGTGCGTACCAGTAGAGAGACCGGTAGGATAATTACACTGATTGGTCGTCCGAGCCGGATGTGGTAGCTGGTCGCTCGCTCGCGCGCGTGCACGCGACCGTGTGCTTGTTAAAGTTGAACGAAGCAAGCTCTATCTGCGATGGCACGCTGCTATCACCGAGACACCGGCTTGCGTTATTATTAATCGTATTAACGACCCTGCAACGATACTATTCTGACGGCCGATCCGATTCAAACTTCTCTCCTTGTTGCACTTTTTTAACACTAAAACTACCGACGATTGAAGCGTAAAATTTCCATTACCATCATCAAAGACATATCAAGTAAAAGAAAAACTTTACAACACACAGTGCACTTAGACGTTTTATGAAGAATCATTTAAATCTTTAAAACATTGTTTCACGTCTCTTCGAAATTATGAGTTGGCCATTTTCACCATTTTGTAGTTTCAGTGCTCCGAATTTAGATCCTTTTCGAAACCCCTCTTTGATCTTTCGAGGATAAATTGAGATCAATATTTTTTTTATTAGTATATGTGTGACAGTAATTGGTAATATTATTTGTTTATTGTATTGATGGTATTGGTAATATAATTTATTTTACGTCGTAGTTATCATGGCCATTTTTCTTCTCTTCTTTCCTACGAAGTTGTCATTATAGAGAAGTTTTGGGAATGAGTTGTTCTTTCTCTTGAATAAGCAACAACAGTTTTGAATCTTGAATATTTAACTATTTTTATAGTCATGCGTAAGATAGTATTGTAGGTTGGTAGGCGTTTGATGACGAATATTTTCAATTCAGATTTTTCAAAAGATCGATTGATTCTTCTTTCATTTTCTAAGAATATAACTTTTTAAATTTAACGTTTAAACTGATTTAATTATACCTTGTCTGTTGATGAATAAAATTTCGTTCGTAGAATAATATAACAAAATAGTCACTTTCATGTACCAGTGAATGTATCACGAAAACGTGAAAAGACTCCTTCGAATAATTACGAATAGAACGAGCTCTTCAGAAGCTCCAAGTATCTACTAAAAAAACATTTCAATACTGAAAAATACTCCGTATCGTAGACAATTCTCTAAACGCTCCGAAAATATTCCAAAAAACAGTGCAAACCGAAAGAAACGTGCACACACACACACACACACACAAACTACGTAAAACGCACGACTCGAGCGAGTACCGCACCAACGAATAACGAAGCGAGGCGACAGGGAGAGAGAGAAAGAGCGCGAGAGAGGAACCTAAGAGAGTTACCTGAAGGGGGCAATCAATATCGTCCAACGAAGTCAGTCGGCAAACGCCCGAAAAAGCAGCCGAATGTGTCTTCGATCCGCCGTTCTCTCCCTTCTTCCTAAACGGTTTATCTGTTACTATATACCCGAGGGACAATCCAGGAGTTCGAGAATCACGGTACAAGAAGAAGAAGAAGAAGAAGAATGAGAAGAGGAAGAAGACAAAGAAGAAATAGCACCGACCCGGTAACACATCACCATCAGCAGCAGTTCAGCGACGCTAATTCGGAACGTGCTGGTATACGAAACGCTTCCGCACTGTGTTCCTCCTCGTCACCCTCTTCTTCATCCTCGCAGACGAGAACAGCAGTAACGTAGTAGATGATCGCTCGGTCTCGCTTCGAGCCGCGCGCCGTTTCGTTCGTTCGTCCTCGTCGAACACGGCGAACCACCGACACCCAAGGTTCACCAGGAGCTCTCTTTCTCGCTCTTTCCTTCGCCACCTCGCCTCCGAAATTCCTCGCTCGTACACTCGTTGGCTCGTGCTACGAGAAACGTGGGAAGATTCTCACAGGTCCGAGGAAGCCCTGAACCGTGGCGTTCCCCACCACGTGCAAACGAACACGCGTTTGCAAACCGTCTCCGCGTTGGCCTTTGTGCATGCGCGTTGTGCACACGCGTATATGTGTGTGTATGTGTGTGTGTGTGCGCGTGTGTACAGACGAACAGAGGTGGTGTATGGTCTTTCTCTTTGTGTTGGAACGAGAGAAGGGCGAAGAGTCTGAGCGGTAGCCTGTCTTTGTTGGCCCCTGGTGATCGCATTGTGCACCGAGCCGCACCGAGTCTCTCTTTGCGAGAGAAAAGAGGAGGTAATGTAACCTCACCGTGGCCCCGTTGCCGCTCGTCGTGCGCATAATACCAGGCTATTGTACCGAGCACGGGCCATATTGTTGCCCGCATCTCGCTCGCCACCCTGCCTAACCAACGAGCATCCCCCTTTCTCTCATCTCTCTCTCTCTCTCTCTCTCTCTTTCTCTTTTTTTCATCTCTCTGTGGGTTGTCTGTTCTTTAACGTAGTTTAAAGACGAGTCACGTGGTTTACGCGAGAAAGACAGGGTGGGAAGGGTTGCTTCTCCAGGGTGGAGGGTTCCTTCGGCAGAAGTTGAGGTTAATTTCTTCCTGCTCTTGGGAAGTTCGTTTCCGGTGCTGTTTTTTTTTTCTTCTGTAGATTTAACCTCCTGCGCTGGAATGAAGAATTTTTTTTCCCCCAAAATTGCAATATTTTCTCAGTTTTAACTATATTTAAGTATAACCCAGGCAAAACAAATAATAAATTTATTACTTCTCAGTAATTTCTATCCAGTGATATCATATCGACAGAAGAAGTTCAAAAAGAAAGCGACGAATTATTGTATACGGTTTGGTCATTCGTTATGGTCCGCAATCAGTTGCCCAGCGCAAGTGGGTAACACCGAAGTCACATCGACACCGAGGTCATTAGCGACTAGATGTTTGTATCAAGTATTGGTTTTCTTCAGATAATTTTGGAATTTTGTAATCTTCTGTCGCTCAAAGTTTGTGGATTTATATATAAAATATTATTGTTAAGATTTTTCGGAAGACAGATCTATTGCGAAAGAGTCAGTCTTCTCAATTATTATTATTTTCCTGTGTCCTTGATCGAGTCAGTATAATTCTTTTTTTGGTGGTGTTGTTCGAGTGTTGATCGTGCGCGAGAGAGGATAATGAGTTGTTTGGTCATGTTTGAACACTTGCACGACCGACTACTAACGTAGTTGTCGATCGAGATGGCGAAGGGGTTGATCGCTCGGGTTTGGTAATGCGAGGGTACGAGTGGTAACTGTGACTAACTGCACGTAGTTAACGACAATTATCGACGATAAGGGAAACTTCAAACGGGTAATAACCCGCACGAACCCGTGGTGGTTCTTGGTTCTCGTTGCACGTGCGCTTTTTGCAGCGGGGAATTCGTTCGCTGAAAGTGGATAGCGTGCGGCGAACGCCTATAGACCTCACGGTAAATGGGTCACTCGTGCTATGCTTGGATGGAAACGTGCGATTGTTATCGAACTAGCTGAACGTCGAAAGGGTTAGGTCGGACGATGCAGCGGGTTAAGTGGATTCGTTACGGTTGCTTTGGATTTTTTCACAGTTCATTGTGAACGTCAGCTTGCATTTTGTTAGCGTGCTCTTAGAAATTTCAATTACTACGAAGTGTTATTTTCCATTAAACAATTTAATGAACTTAATTTTTCAATATTTCCACTCGAATTTTTCGCTTCAGTAATTTCGTACCGTCAAAGTTTTTAATATAAAATCAACATTTTTTGTGTTTGTTGAAACGAGAGCAAAATGGAGATAGGAAAATCCCAAGGATTGATTAATTTGATAAATTGGATTAATTCGATTAAGTGGATTCTTTGACAAGAAGCATTCTTTCTGACTCATGATATTTTTTAGAGTGCACCCCCTCAGGACACGGGGGTATAAGAATAGGTCCTGGGTAAGTCCTGCCTGTCGTAAAAGGCGACTAAAAGGACGATAAAACCACCTTTACGTCTCCAAAACAATTCTCGAAAAAAAAGAAAGAAGAAGAAAATATTTCATCAAATTTTTTTCTATCCCGACAATTCACTTGCGTCTAGACATGACATAGAAAAGAATAATTAATCTACGTATGTACAAAAATACGCCACATACAGAAACGTGTATAAAATTTCAAGGAAGTAGCCGAGCAAAATTAAAAAAAAGAAAAAAAAAATAAACCTCGGGCACGTTTCGTTAAAAAGTCGCCTTGAATTCACTCGCTGAATTTTCAAACTCGATTTTACATTGGCCAAGGATATAAAAATCTCTGTTGTATTATATATATAAAAGAGTGCGCACACGTGTACGAATTCGAAACTGCGGTCTTCAGAAGAAACACACGCGTCATTGCACGAGGCGTTTCTTTCCATCTCTCGCTCCTCAACCCCCCCTCCACGTCTGTCAGTTTTTTCCTCGGCTTCATTACCGCGTTGGATTAATGACCCAGGAAGATCAGGTATTTCTGACTCGTTTGCACGATGAATAATCGAGCAACGGAGTCGGACGAAGGAATCACTTCCTTCACGTGGAGGGCCACGAAGGAGGCGGTGTTTCGATCGATCTCTCGCGTTAACGCCGCGACCGCGTAGCCAAACACCTGTGAAAGCAAAAAGAGCCCCGGTAGCTGTTAACTTCTTCATGGTGGTTCGTGGATGTTTAATTTTACGCAGCGAGGCTCGTCACTTCGAGCGAAGACTTTCGAAAGTGACTTCGACATTTGACTCACGGTTCAACATTCGGGGAAATATTCGTTCAATTTTTGGGCGAAATCTTGAGATTTTGAAGGACTTGAGATTTAGGAGAGGCACTTGGAATCGTACGTGACGATGAAATTCAAATCGTTTTTAGTATAATTCGAAAGTTAAAACACTCGAGAAGAATTGTAGATTCAAGTTTCGAAAATTGTTTTCGTCTTGGAAGTCTAGAATATTCGTATTCGATGGATTGAACGAATTATTTGGATCCAATGGTAGGACAAGAGGCACTTGGAATCTGTAGCGTACGTGATGATAAGATTCATTTTAAAAATCATTTTGACCACGATACGAAAGTTAAAAACACTTGAAAGAACTGTACATTTTGAGTCACTTAAGTTTCGAAAATTTTGATCATCGAGAGTAAATTTTACTCAAAGAAATCATTACACAGAGAAAGCAGAAGATTAACGGAAAAAAAGTATCAATCTACTTTTCATTTTTATACATTAATTTTTGACTTCAACTATAATGAACATTCTCCGGAAATCTTTATAGAAGATCTTTGCTTGTGTATGAATTAAAATATTAAACAGACAAACTGGACGTATTATGTAATGGAACACATGTCTGACACCGTTCGATCGTTCATTTATTTGTACGATCAGAAAATGATAAACTATTCTTGTTAACACGTGTGACACATGTGACGAAGAATCCTATACGTCATAATTTTCTTTGAAAAAAAAAAAAAAAATTAACGCAGTGGCAAAAAGGAGAGAAAAAGATAATAAATATCGGATACTAAAATGATAATTTTCAAATTATCATCTTACCATTGTGTTGATGAATCTTTTCATCGTATCCTTTCCTTTCTATAATACGAGTCTTCATTTCCTACCAATCTCGGTTGAACGATAATAATAATAACAGTAATAATCTCGAACGTCTCGTAAAAAGAATATTAATTACCAGAATTAACATCGAGTAATTAAAGAACCTTCAGCCATTGAAGCTTCTCGAGCGATAGGAACAGATGGAAGAGTCACTCTTTCGTTCTCTCAATTCTGACCACGGATAATTCCAAAGAATTGTATTAATTAATTACGCTGAAAGGTAAAAAAAAAAAAATGTCGCCGTTAAACGGACAGATCCCTTTGAAGTTGTCCGCGATCGGATTTTTTTCGTTCGTAGAACCGGTCGACTTCCGACGCTCGTCAGACGATGTATCAGCCTCGATTTAATTATCAAAAGCCGGCTGATTTCGACGTCGTCAAAATCACTCGTTCGATACATGGACCTGGGCCTGTGCCTGCGAACGCGTGACTTTCACCCGAACGTCTCGGCCAGATTGAGTGATAAAATCCTCGGCTCTCGAAGCTTGTGTAAGGACGCGCGATTTAGTCGCGCGAGACCGATTAATCACAAGGCGAAGTGAACGAGCAAACGGGAGGACCTTCTTTGAAGCTGCGACACGCGCGAGATCTGCCGACGTCGATCTGTCGCGCTTACGTGAAATCTAGGTTGACGTTTCAACTCTCCCACTCCCTGTGGACAGTTTTTTATATTGTTGAATGACCAACCAAGCCTGGCATATATTGGCTCAGCGCTGACACTGACTGCGAGCGAATAATAGTCCTCCTAAAGTGACCTTATTCACAGGGAAAATTCCAGTAGTTGGTCATCTACGCTCCATTCGATTTGTCAAAAAATATAACTATAGAAAGATTTTTTATCGAGCAGGTGAGAGACATTGGTAGTATAAACTTAATGTGCAAAATGATCAATCGATCGAAAAATAAAAATCGATATCTCCAAAGCTAAACTTGGTATCTTTTAATGAAACAACTCTTAGTAAATGATCAACAACCGCAATTCTAGCTCTTACAGTCTTCGATATCCAATAAAATATCCCGAGATTCTCCCCTCGTAACTTACAAAAGAAGAGAGAACTCGACTTTGCCGAACAAACGTGGAACAATACGTAACGCACATGCACACACGCACGCACGAAGATCGAACGGGGGAAAAAAGCAACAGCACGCAAAAGAAGCATGTACGTAACATTCGTGTCAGTGGATCCGTTTGGAGAAATGGGTCGAGAAACTCTGTCCTTCATTCAATCGAAATTGAACAGTCGGCAGCAAGTGGAGAACGAGAGAAGGAAGAAAGAGAGACAGCGTGTGGTGGGTATCACGCGATGCTCGGGCCCTTCGCTTCGATAAACATCAAAATGACCGCGTGACCTGTTTAGCCCGAGTCAATTACGAGCCCCATGGCCCAGCTACGGGGATTACACCTGCTGCTCTCATCTCTGTCTGGACCTCGACGTCAGGGTGGTAGAGCGACAGATATTGGCTAGGGATGAAATTGAGTCTTGCCAAACTCCTAGACAACTCATTATTTGTTGATTACATATTAGGTTGAGAGACAAGAAACGTGAGATATAAATTAAATTTATTTAAAAATATAGAGTTAATAAATACGACAAACATTTAATTTCTAAATATATATTTATTTTTTTTATTTTACAAAAAAACAATACATATGTATATACATATAAATAAATTTAACAGCTATAGTCTTCAGACGTTATGTAAATTATCGTTATGTCGTATAAGAATAAAACGAACGTCCGTCTTATCAAACTATCATTTCTAATTTCTAGCGCTTGAATTTGTTACTTTACGCAATTTGTGAATTAAATATTAAACTCGTAATGATATTCAATTTCAAGTGACAGACACATTTCTTTTACCCTCTTGTGTATTTATCTTGTTTGCAATAATTCGCAAGTTAATACGTAATATTAATATATTGTACAAGTTTCATCTTTTTGCACTAATTTTTATTAACATTTCTCTATATCGGACGAAATGTCTGCGTTTCTATTTTTCAATATTTTTCGAATTTCGCGAATCGAAGATTTAAAGTGCTCCACACTTTGCAAGTTTCGTATAAAAGATTTAATACGATTGTCAAAAAATTTTTATAACCAGCCACCTGTAACATCCCTCGAATGAGGGGTTGATTGTTCATAAAAATATTCAGACACTTTAAATTCGTATTATAGTAATAATACTTGAAGTCGTCGTTTTATGAACAATACGGTTTGTTCCTATTTATCAAACGTTGTACTTCCGTTTCTCTAAAAACACCCCCGCGAATTTTCTCATTTTCTCGACAATCATCATCGTCGTTGAACACGCTGATTCGCGTAGAATCGTGAAGGAGGCAGCATCGGGTACTACTACGCGCGAGAAGATAAAAATAAACGGTACAGAGACACGCCAGCTCCGGCAGGGGACCGTTGTACGAGTAACCTTTCAGTTACCATCGACGTTAATTCGAGTGGCACGCACGCTGCGTATACGCGAAGCAGGTGGCCACGCCGAGAAGAGGAACCGGGCCGAAAGGAACACGATGAGACACGATTACCGCGAATATAACGGTACGCCGGGCACCGACGTTTGGCGAAAAATGCGAACCGCGAAAAATTGCAGCCCTCCGCGACGCCCTCTTTCTCTCGTTTCCGCTTTATCTCTCCCTCCTCCCTCCCTCTCTCTCTCTCTCTCTCTCTCTCTCTCTCTCTCTTTTTCTACGCGCAGCATTACGTCGCAAATAGCTACATCCAACAAGCAGCTTCCTTTTAAAAGAATAAATTCTCGAGAATTATACCACTAGAACTTCTTAAAGAATTATTCATTGTTATTCGAAATAATCACGTGTCGTAAAACAACCGAGTATGGTACGTGAAATCGCAGTGGCGCTTTCACTTTCCTCCCAAGTAATTATTAGATTTCTACCTTTTTAAATTATTTTAAATTGGTTTGGTATTTAAAAGGAAATTTCTTTCTCCGCTTCTTCTTTTTTTTTTTTCTTTTTTAATTAAATATTTTGTACCTCTTTTATTGAATCATCAACTATTTTAATCTTTCTAAATTATTACGAACCTATTACGAACATTATTCACTTCGTAATTGTCGAACAATCATCTTCTGCATTCAAATCGCTCTATCTGTCGCCATCATCGAAGGGTTAAAAGGAAAGTGAGAGAGAAGCTAAAACGAAATATAATCCGGATCCTCGTCTTACCCGTTATTAACGCGTTAACGTTCAAGCCGTAACGATATTTAGTCCCCATTATAAAAATTCGAAGAAATTCAACAAAGTTCCAAGAATACGACAGAGGATACATCAACGGGACAAGGTTGATGGAAAGCAAATTACCCCCTGAACCAATTAAAATCTCTTCCAATCATTCTCACCTTTTTTCTTTCCCCCTTCTCTCCCTCGTGCAATAGTCATTCTCCAAGATTATCGATCCATCGAACGATTAATTAATTGCAAATTGATCACGATCAGAGTATCCAGCAGGAATCCGTGGACCGCGAATAACACCAGCGGATTATGCGAAACAGGTTGTCCTTCGTTGGCTCTTTGTGGGGAAAAGAATCTCATAGAACGATAGACGGCTGTTGGATGACTCTCTTTTATTTTTTCCGCCGTTCTTTATCTTATTTGTTGGCCGATGGGCCAATCTAAACGAGCCAAGGGGATTAATTAACAACCGCTACCGGTTAAACGTTTCCAACGAAGGAGCCGCGAGCGCAATCGTCCAACGATATTTCTCGTTTCTCGAACGCACGGCGCCACTTTCTAGTTTTTATCTTTTTCTTTTTTTTTCTTGTGTGTGTGTGTGTGTGTTTGTGTGTGTGCGTGCGCGCGCGGAAGAAAAAAGAAAACACGCCGGCACCATTTTCTGCTTCCACTTCTTCCCTAACTCCCCCTTTTAGTCGTCCATTAGCGTTACGAGTCTTAATTATAACCGGCGTTTTCCTCCACAGTTTCCCCATTAAAGGAATATACATGCAGTCGAACGAAGACCTTGCAGGCGGTCCTGAATCATAACACCAATCTACCGTGGGTAAATGGTTCGTTTGTCGAGGGATGTCTTTCTTTCGCCTGATATTTCAAAGGATTTTTCAGTGAGAGTGAGAATAGAGGGGAATGATGTGTAGGTAATTATTTTTCTAGTTATTCTTCGTTAATTGAACGAAGTTCTAATATTTGATTTTTAATTTTGACATTTGATTTTGTAATTTCTTATTTTAATGAGAAAGAGGAGTTTTTAATTTTTAAGGAGATGAAAGCGAGGGATGAGAACAGAGAGGGATGATAGTATTTAAAAAGAGGAATAATTTGTAGGTAGTTGTTTTTCTGTTAATTGTTCGCTGTATTGGTAATTTCATGAAATTGTAATGTTTGAGTTTTAGTGTAATTTCTTATCTTAATAAGAAGTGGAAGTTCTTGATTTTTGAAGGGGTAAAAGCGAGGATGATGGTATTTAATTACATTGTTCGTTGAAATTCTAATGTTTAATTTTTAGTCGAATCTCTCACTTTGATAAAATAAAAGTCGAAGTTTTTAACGCCTGACGTTACTCCAGTAAAGTCGAAACCAGAGAAGTTTCTTAATTTAATACAATAAAATCAGTCAGTTCGGGTGATGAAAAATACTTTCATCGCAATGTCAAATGTATCACGCCACTTTTAAATACCACAAAGATATTCTATTACCAGTGAAAGTAAAGATCAGCCACCCAAATGATACAAGAAAGAAAAAAGAGAGAGAAAAGAGCCAGAAAAACTGCTTCGTTGATTGTCTCAATCAAATAAAATCCCCCTCGGTGACAGTCTGAATAGCAGCGAAAGGGCGAGCCTTCAGCCCGTAGCGAACGATTCAACGCCCCCGTCGTAGCGTGTAAGCCGGGTGCTGTGCACGCGGCCTGGAAATTAGGCTCTGAAAATCACGGGTACGTCCCCGGTGGACGATTGCTCGTTTGCACGGAGGAGGGTTGTTCGTCCTCATTCCGGCGCACAGGTGGTGTGTCTCCGTTTCGTGGGAACCGGTCGATCGGAGTCTTCCCGTGTTTTGAAACGGGGCCGAAGGGTCTCTCTCGGAGGGCCCTTCTTTCTCCCCCGTCTTCGACGCCGATCCACCCCGTGGCGACGGGCCAAGAAAAGCCCCGCAAGTGTGTCGCACAGCCGCCCTGAATCGGTCCTCCCCCCCCCTCCATTCTTTTCTCTCTCTCTCTCTCTCTCCCCCCTCGTTTGCCTTTGGGTCGGGTACTCCTTTTGATCGCGTCGAAATGTGAACACGCGGAGGCATGTGCGTTTCCTAGAGGGATTCGAGACACGATGGCTGCGTGTGCTGTGCGTGTGCTACGCTTGTGCCGTGCATTTACTCGACGGGCGCGACTTGTGCGGTTGTTTGGCGGGTCCGTGCATGGGTGACTTCAGAGATTTCTTTTTCTTTTAGAAGGACTTGAAGTTGGAATTTTTGAGACGTTAGTTTTCGTGGTTCGGGTCTGATCGGGTTGGATTTTTACGCAATTTCATGTTGTCGTGTTGAGAGTAAGAAAATGAAGATTCGAATTGCACGAACAAGATAAAATTGACATTACAAGCTGGAATTTTTGCGGGAGCAAGAAACAGTAAAATTAACAGCGGAAATAATATTTAAAAAAATTGATTTGACTTGAATTTTAATTTTAATTTAAAAAATCAATAGTAATATATGGTATTTAGATTTTCAACGTAACCGAAGGAATTGGAATTTAAATGGAGATGAATAAGTTCAACTAGATTCGTACTTTTACCACGTTTATCTAAGAAATACATAAATATACAATTATAGTGCTGCAGCTCACGTAGAATCCGATTGACTTCAATCTCTTTATTTCCGTGTGTCATTCACAGTCTTTAGATAGCATCCTTATTCCCTCTAGGAATCTAGCAGGTCCCAGAAGATCCGAAATTTTGTTTGTTTCGTGTTTCTCCTTTAACATGAATTTTATTGTACCCCCGACTTTACACTTGAGACTCTCGAATTCAAACGAGCCGACGAGAAGGAGAAATTTGCCAAAAATCTCTCCCCCAACCGAGGGAGAAAAATTCGCAGATCACTTTTGCTCCACTTACGGGTCCCTTCTCCCTCAGATCGCGATACTCGACGCGTGTTGAAGGAGCCAGCAACGTTTATCACGCTCTAAAATAACATCCCCGATCATCGTGACAAAGTTCCAAAATAACACGCCATCGAACTAACGCGCGCGTATCAACGAGAAGAGTATCGTTAATATTCTCGCCAGCCGGGGTTACAGTCGTTAAAAACTTCCTCGAACGACGAAGTACCGATACTCTTCTTCCTTCGATGGTTGTTGTTGCATGGGAGAAGATTCGAACGATATTTATCGGCGGCAATAGCCTGGTCGTGTATATTTTCTCTTTTTCTTTTTCTTTTTCTTCTTCTTCTTCTTCTTTCTTTAACTGAATCGAAGGTTCTCGCTTCTGGAACTAATGGAGCGTCGATAAAGGGAGGCTGGAAGCGGCGTTGAACGATCTGCGTATGAAACGGCAGCGGTGTTTATCGATCGTAACGCGAAATTCCAAATATTTGGCGTGTCGAATATTCGACCGGGGCCGGTTCGTTTCTCTGTCCCGTCGGTTTCACCTGTAATTCCACCGTATGATTTACAAGGAGTCTTCAGGGCAAACGGAAAGCGGTAAGCTCGAGGTGTAGCGTTGAGAGTGATACCGCTCGTTCATACTCGTGATACCGACGCGCGTGCAATTTGCAAATTTGCATTCTACACGGTTGACGGGCACACGATGTAGAAAACCGTACGAAAATGCCGAAAACTGTTGTTGCTTACTAAGATAAGATCGTTTGTCGGATTTTTGCTCTTTTAAATTAATTTAATAAATCTTCTCAGAGTGCATGAATTGTAGATGTCACTGTCGAATATATTATATCATTATAAACGTTTATGTTTATTATATAATAATATAATATCGTTATAATAAATAAATATATATATATATATATATATTTACAATTATTACATGTCATTGTAAATAATTTACGATTGCCATAAATATTTATAACATCGTTTATCGAGTGTGGTATTATAAATATAACGTTATTATTTCACTTTTGTTACATATTATTATTGTCTATTTTATTTATAATTATTCTGTATTAATTACAATTATTACTGTGAAACGTATGTATTAATATCGTAGTATCAGTTATCGGAAATTAGTCGCAGGTTTAATTTTAGTTTAATTTAGTCCTATTATGAGGGACAGGAGCAGGTAAAAATCCAGACTTAGTAAAATTTTCAGACATCGGAGGAAACTCAAACGTCATCGTGTCCAGGTATAAAACGAGGGTGCACGAGGTTGTAAATCAAAGTCGAACTGTTTGAACAGTCGGAGAGTCGAAATCAAAGTTACATGCATAGTTGTTGCATAGTTCAAGTCGCGTGATTTAGTTGCATAAATTATTATGATACTATTGAATATACACATTCTTTTAAATAAAGTCCACGTTAATATAAGTAATTTATATTTTTAAAAAGGATAATCGAAAGTTGTAGAAATTTAAAAATTTGGTTAAAAATTGTTTTACACAGTTTCAACTGTACGCTGTATCTACATACAAACTTTTGGAAAGAAACTACTTTCATTCGAAGACTGTGGATTTTCACTTGTAAGAAATTTAAAAATACACAAATACACAAAAATACACAAAACACGTATATTGCTCTGTATAGAAATATATAGAAATACGTAAAACAATAATGCATTAAGACAACTGCGTTAATGAAATAAGACGTCAGACATTTATGCAAACACACAATGCAACGACACTCGAATCACATAAAAAGCGCGTTCATTACAATACTTGATGAAAGAAATCAATCTTCATTTAAATTCCGTTTCGTTAATGACAGACACGAGAACCTTGATTTACACGAACACTCGCGCAACACTCGCATTATCGTTCTAATCACACGAACGACGAACATTTCCTTCGTCATCAATAAACGTAGATATTTCTTTTACTTTCTTTCTCTTACGTTTGATTTGCTCTCGGCGTGAACCGCGTCAGATCCCATCGCTACTGGAGAAAAAATGTTACACAATTTCACGATGTTCTCCGGGGGAGGGGGCAACGCGGAGGACGATCAGCGAAAACCGTAACGTCCTCGGAGACGAAATTTGCATACATTGTAGCGTCGAAAGTGGCGAACGCCGAGCAGTAAACTTCTCGTTTTAATAAACCGTCGCCGATGTCGTCGCCCTCGGGCTTCGAGCCACCGTTGCCCGATGCGTGATGCGTTCCCTTAAAAACTTCGGGAATTGGCCACGCAAAATGGCTGTGCAAAATGACCGGGCTGCACTGGTGCTTCACGTTATTAATATTATTGTTCCACGCTGTGTTGGATAAATTAGCGATACGATACTGCGGTTAATTAATAGTTATTACTGTTATCGAGCCGGTGTCGATTTCGTTTTTCTGATCGTCCATTCGTCCCGTATTCGCGTCGGTGTGCTGCTGCTGCTGCTGCACGCGCATTACAGTAATTTTGTCGAGAGCAGTATCATTCTCAGTCTCAAGCGGCGTTGTGTATCTCGTTCATTTCGTTTTACGTTATCAGGTAGGATTGGTTTTTTTCTTTTTCTTTTTTTTTTTTTTAAGGAAGCTGCGTGGGTTCGAGATTATTAAAATAACGAGTTAGCTTCGCGAATGTTGTTCCGATTTCGTTTCATTTTATAAATGCTTCCATCCTATAAATGATCTTCAATCGAAGAGATAGAGTTGGATTCTCTTTAATCTATATTAAACGAGAATCACATAAAGTGTGATTGTTCATAATCATTTTGAAACAAATAATTACACTTTTATTACTCAACTATCAATTCGATTTAAATTAACCTACCAACTAGTAGCGATGGAATAAATTTGTGTTCAAGTAAAGAGATTCAACAATTGTACAATTACGCGATAAACATTTTGTAGTAATATCGCTCCAGTTACTAAATGAAAGAACAACTGAAAATCAATAGAACGAACAAAATTCCAATATAAATATATACAGAAAAAAAAGAAATAATACTACTGACTTAAATTTTTAATAAATTAATAATAAATTTATATATTAACACAAAATATAGAAGAATATATAAATTTGATTCAGCAATCATAAAAGTCGTCCACTGAGAGTGGAAAAAAGAAAAGAAAAACGTTTTAATTCTCCTCGTCGTTTGAATATTACATTCGCTGAAACAGTTTCTGACTCTACTCCATTAACTGTTAGGAAAAGAGATCACCTGCGGGTACGTGTACTCGCAATTAGTTACGTAATAACATGTAATAACACTTGGTCCGTCGATTTGCATAATCTATCGATTCACTGTCGCCTCATTAACTGTTGATTGACGCTTCATCACCCTCTTGAAAATATCACACGACATTGCATATTTATGCGCCGTACGTACTCAGACATCTCCACGTGGCATTAAGTATCTCAATCCGTTCCACGTGCATTCCGCGAATCGTAATTGATATCCTGTCATAAACAATCGATCTCGTCCACGCACGGTCTTCAGTCACTTGCGATTCATCGTGTGTCACTCGAGCGAAATATCGCGAATTGTTGCTATAGCTGAACGTATTCGAAAGTATTCGAACGCGCGTGGGAATTTCTCACGTATGCAGACATGTGTCACACGCAGACAATGCGTCATGTCGTAATTTGAAATCTCGTTGATTTCATTAACACACGAAATGCGATTGCTATCATTGTAATTGAACAAAATTTGAAGCCAGTCTTTTTTGCGTGCACTTGCTCACGAAAGTATTTGAACGTTTGCAGAAACCATTTCCGAAAAATTATAGGTGTTACGTGAAATATTTCGAAATCTGATTAATTACGTAACGAGACGCGACTATTACTATTATTATATTGGCAAAAATTTGAAGTCTGTAAATATATATATATATATATATATATATATAAAGTGATACATTCGAAACTCCCCTGTAATTTCTCACAAAAGTATTTGAACCTCCGCGAAAACTCTCTTAAAAATTACGCGTAGAAAAATTACATAAAGTATTTTGAAATTTCGTTGACACTGTAACGAGAGGCGACTGTCATCGTGACGTTGGTAAAATTCAGTCTGTAAATATACTTCTCGCTTGCAATTGTTCGCGAAAGTATTTGAACAATTACAAGAACTTCCTTCTGAATAAATTACACGTGTTGTATAAAATACCTTGAAATCTCGAAACTATGTTCACACTGGCGAAATTTAAATTTCGTTTATGTATTCAGTAAAAAAATTGGTATGCCACGATCCCACTGAATATCAAAATTTGTTAATATTTTTATGAGATATATAAATATTCGTATCACGAATATTTTGTAATTCTTAGGTTTCTTTCAAACTTTGTGGATCGTTTTTCGGACAGTATAACTGAAGCACGTATACGAGTGTTGTTGCAATTTTTATTCTAGAACTTTCTAAAATTATTATTCGAAATTATTTTAAAATTCTTAATAGATTTTTCATCTTGATAATATATCTAAAATAAAAGATATACTTTAAAAGAAGATGAATTTCGATAAATATTTTTAATGACATAGTTAAGAATTTAAATTCGTATGAGTCTACTCATATATATATTGCAAGAATAATAAAATTTAATGAAAATTCCAATATTATTAATTTAATAACAAAATTTCCAAATATATTGTATAACACGCCACGAAATTAAGATAAAAGCTTTCCGCGAAAAGGAAAGCTCTCGATACACATATACACACACGCACGCACGCACGCACACACACATACACATACAAAGTATACCCTCATTTCGAAAATGACGCAACTCAGAAGCGATACTTTTTTTCACAAGAACACAGAGAACAGTGATCAAGAGCATAATAATACATTATTTTCGTTAACGACGTTTATCAACAACGGGAATCCGTTGTTACCATAAAACGGCAACAGGTGTCATTCCTATACTTTCCGCTTTGTAATTCCTCGAATCACTGGCAAGTGATAACTCGAGAGGAACCATCCCACAGGTATCATCCCACTTTCGTTCCATTTTCGCAAGAAAGCGTGCAACACTTGTGTAAAACTTTGGGAGGGGAAAGAAAAGAAAAAGAAAGGTACAGACTACTATTTTGCGTTACCAAAAGACATTTTTCTTCTCACGAGAGTCGTTACCAAAAAAAAAAAAAAAAAAAATTTTAAGATAAACTTACTCATCTTCCGATACGTTCGATCGATTCAATTATATAAGTATTTCGTCTCCACCTTCCACGAACTGAGCTCTCCTCCCCTCTTCATATCAATTTATCAACCGTAATTATCAAAACGGATTGAAGTTTAATTAACAATTACTCGATATAAAACGAAGGTCGTAATTGATACGGAGTAACGCGCTGTTTCAATTTGCTCTCCGATATTCAATATCGTTCGGTGAATCGCCGTTGTTGCAGATAATGTAAAGGGTAAGCCCCCCTACTCCCTCCCTCCCAATCTCCCTTTAGTTTTATCTCAATGTACACACAGCGATTTTTATTTTATTAATTTCTCTCTTTCTCTCTCTCTCTCTCTCTCTCTCTCATCTGGACAGGGCAAACTATAAATGAAGATAATCTTTTACTTTCGCAACGTATTACACAGTAATAAGTGATTATTATGTCGTTATTAACTGTCGTAAAAATTTGGGGCCGCGATTTTATTCGGGGGATATTGTCTCAAGCCCACCAGGCCGAAATTGAAGGCAACAATAAACGTTCGTTTTTATGAATGCTCCAAGTTGTCGAGCGAACGTCTTCTAAGAAAAATATCTCCTCACATTTTGTTTCTCACTTGAGATATTTTTTTCTAATTTTAAAGAAATATAAGATGAAAAAAGAAAACATTCACATTAATATTATCAAAACTTCTAGTTAATCTGAGAAATAAAGATACTCGATTAAATTCTAATAACAAGTCAAAAATACTTGTTTCTTGTTTCTACGATCGAGTGATCGAGTTCAGTTTCCTTCGATTTAATTCGACGTGTCGCCGCATAAGAAATTAAATTTAAAATATAAACGAAAGTTTATTGAAAGTTGAGAGAAATGGAGTTGTGACTTGATGTTTTGATCTGATATGAAATAAACGAGCAGATGGCGCGTTGAAGCATTGAAAAACGGGCGATATATTTTCCAACTCGACGCTTCCTGAAATGAATCGTGTTGATAAACCTCTTTGTTTGTGTGTGAGAAAGACAGAGAGAGAGAGAGAGAGAGAGAGAGCGTTTATTCATCGGCTGTCTGTTTAATCATGCACACCGCATAAATCAATGCACCGGGAATCAGGTGCCGCGTTCTAACGTCCTGTGATTTACGATGAAAATTTCACCGGGGAAAGCATATTAATTTTTTCCTCTCGATTTTATCGATTCTTTTAAACTCGCTTCCGAATTCTACCTGCGGGCGTCGTCGAACTTTGTTATTACAAGCGCCGAACGATCGGCAATTATTATTCGCGTGCTCGAATTAATGCGTTTCTAGTGAAATTTTACGAGTTGTGAATTTTAATATGTATATAAATTGTATGCGAAATATAAATGTATACAAGTACAAATACAAATATACAAGTTGTACAAATTATAGCAAAGTTTATTAAATACGAGGCTGCGGATTTTTATGTATTTTTATATTTTTACGAATGTAATTGAAGAACTGTGAGGGATTAAAGTGGAAGAAAATATAATGGAACAAAGGATACAAGTTTTTGACTTATATATTTTATGAAAAGTCTATTAAATTACTTATTCTCGTCACAGTTTAGTGTTAAAAAAAGGAAAGAAAAAGAATCCTAAATAGAAAATAAAGGGTAGGATAATACAGAACAAATCTTACAAAAATTCTACAATCTTACAATAAAACAATAGCAATGTATAAAATTCCATAATAATATACCAAAGTGATAGTTACAGTAGTAACGGTAGCAGTTTAAAATTAGAAATCTTCCAAATTTCCACTTATATAAATTTCACTTTACAAGAAAATTCGAAAAATTCCCCAAAAATCTTCAAAAGAGCTCATCTTCACTGTGCTAATTAAAATCTACAATAAAACCACAATATCCCTGCATCTCTCCCCCTTCTCTTCGAAGAAAAAAAAACTTCGTCCCCGAACGGGTAAAAGGAAGCTTATCGGCGTCAAAGCGACCGCACGGACAGCCGCGGGGATCCAAGCGTGTACGTGATCCCATCACCAAAAAGAGTGAAGGGAGATACGGCCAACAGTCGAGTGAACGTTGACTCTGCATAAACCGAAGAATTTCGTGGGACGTTTCTCTGGAAGAGTGGAAGAATTAGAATATATGCGTGTACATACATACATATATACATACGGTGGCTCGAGTCGTATGAAAGAAGAAAGAAAGAAAAAAGAAGAAGAAAAGGGAGGAAGAGAGAAGAAAATAAAAAGAGAGTGGACGGTGTACACGGCTGGATTCCAGGCGTACGCGCACGCATCGCGCGAGAATCCGGTTGGTCACGCATCCTGTCCACGCCACGGTGGTTTCCTTTTGTCAGGCAAATTGACGATGCGAGCCGCGACACGTCCTCCAACGGCCTCGAGAGAACAACACATGCCTTCACACCGCGGGTTCCCATAGCCTCACCAGCGGTGCCATTGTCCACGAGGCACGAGCTGCCGCTGCCTCGCCTTTCCTTGCTTTTTCTCCTTCGATCGTTACACACGCACGTTCGTTCCCTTCCGCTTTCGACTCTTTCTCTCTCTCTCTCTCTCTCTCTCTCTCTCTCTCTCTCTATCTATCTATCTTCTCTCTGTTTTCTTTTCTCTCTCTTTTTGTATATTTTCTTCTTCTGAGTTTGTCGAAGTCACGGGCGGTGTCAAGTCGTTTCTCTTCCCCCTTTGCTTGTTCGATTTTTTTAAAGAAGCAGAAAATTGCAACGAATGTTATACTTTGGATATGTGTTCTTTTTTTTTTTTTTTTTTTTTTTTTTTTTATCTTATGCATTTTTGATCTTTGAGTGGATCTTTCAAGTTTGCAATTAACGTTAGGACTACCAAAGTGATCAAAATGATCAATTTATAATTGTGTATATTTACAACAGTATATTTTACCGTTATTCGAGTTTTAATAAAATATAATAATAGGAACTTTATTCTGTTATTTAGCTTTGCACCTTGCACTTCAATTTCTTTGCTACAAATATTATACTTTAATCGTTGGTTAGTTCCAGTGTTAATTAATAATAGCTTCGTATTTAATTAATAGTTGGAATTTCTGTTTAATTTGCATCAATTTGGTTAGTAATACAATCAAGTGACCAATGATTACATTGAAAATTATGTGAGATAATTGGATGTGTGGTCATATATGGAATATTCAGCTATATTTTGAACATTCCATCTTGGTTACTTCCCTGCAATCGCTAAATTTCTTTTATGACTAATAATGTATTCTTGCTGCTGAGATTCAAAGAGTATTCGATTATGAACAGAGAGGAAATTACGAATTGTAAAAATCCAAGACTGGTCAAAAGAATGCTTTGCAAAAAAAAAAGAAAAACTTATTTGCAGTGTGTCTCTCGTCAGGGAATACCGTATTCGTACGTCAGCACATTCCGAGTGAACATAACATTGAGGGAGGAAAGATTGAATTTGCATGATGACACATGATCGTGAGACAAGTGAGAAATATCTTTCTTATTTCGAACGAATATAAATAATAATAGGACTCTTTTCATAAATGGACGAGCAACATGAAGGATCGAATTTTAATTTTTAATTTTTAAGAAAGAAGGAGGCGTTCACAATTGATTTCATCGTTTTCACACAAATTACTATAAATCACTTCACATGATAATAAAACAAAAGCAATAGTTCATAAAATTTTACATAATCCACGAAGAATTCTGTTGACTTATATAATTTCATAGATTATTGTTAGGATAAGCGAAAACAACGAACTGCCATTCTTCTCGAGTACAGACTATTCTACGTGCGGCAGCACCCTTAAGTAGAATAGTCTGTTCAAGCACAGACCGCTCGGAGTCGACGTACGTTTTTTAACTCAGAAAATTACTCGAAAAGAAAACGAAACGAAACGCCTCCAGGTATGTCCCTTTCATATTATTTTTGAAATAAAAGTAGCGAAGATTGAAATTCTAAAATTCCCGTCGGCGAAGTCAAAGTATCTCGCAACAGTACAAATAGAATTAAAATATTTCGCAAAATACAGTTATAAATAACATTCAGATTCAAAGTTAAATAATCAGAAAGAAATCTACGTTAATTACTAGAGCCAAAAATTTCCACCGGAGAAATTAAAGTATGTACCTTGTAACACCTTTTATTTGCACGAGAAATCATTCAAATCTCACTGTTTCAAATTCCATCTCGCGTATATAAAATTTCTAAAGAAAGAAAATAGTGAGTTGGTCATTTTTTTGACCATTTAACCTCGATGATTAAACGAGGATCGTGTAAAGGCATAATCACGCGCAGGCATAATATTTCTTTATCGAGATATTCCGTTGTTGTCTCTGGTTCGTTCAGCTTCAGTCGCAGGAGGTATCCTGAAAGGATACCTTCATCAAGCGGCGGCGTTTCTTGCCGGACGCGGAAAACGCGTTTATGCACGGTGAACGTTCGTTCCCACAGACACGTGGCTTGAGTGTTTGCCTTTCGATTTAACAGACAGGCAAAAAATTACCGACTAATCGCGCCGTTCTCTAAGATCCACGACACGCCCACGGATTCTCTTTTTCCGCTACCTTCTGCCGATCCGAGTCTTTTTCTCTTCTCCTTCGTTTCAAGAGAACCCATCGTCTCTCGTGGTTCGTTCGAGATCCACGGAGGTCGTGGAGCTTTTTGCCATTGATCTTGACCTTCTCGGTCGTACACATATTAACCACTTGCGCTGGGCAACTGATTGCGGACCATAACGAGTGACCAAACCGTATACAATAATTCGTCGCTTTCTTTTTCTTTTTAACTCGTCGGTATGACATACCACTGGATAGCAATGATTAAGAAGTAATAAATTTATTATTATTTAAATATACTTGAAACTGAGAAAATATTGCAATTTTGAGACGAAAAATTCTTGACTTGCGTGGCACGTCATTCCAGCACAAGACGAATGAACTTTTTTCAACGTTCGTTAATCTCTCGTCGATCACTATCGCGCAAAGAGGAAAATTGTTGGAAACTAGAGTTTACGATGCCAATAGCTCAATGATTCTTGCACGTTTGGAAAAATTTCAGCGAACGATTCGAATAAACTTGAAAGTGCAGAAACACGCAGAAGTAAAATATGGATTTTTTTAAAGAAGACACGTTATAATTTCAAGAATCGTAACGAGCCGTACAAAAGTCACCGACCAGTATTTCCTCCCCAATTTGTGATTTGTGGAAAGTTAAATTGACGGTGGAACATATCAAAAAATACATCAAGAGATAAAGAAGCGGTCTTAAAATTAATACAGTTTCTGAGACAATCTAACTTTTGTAATAAATTGTAAAATTTAGTTCCATGTCGCTAATAATTTACACAAATGGTTGATGCGACTATAAATAATGAAATAAATAAATAAATATATATATATGGAAAATATGTGAAAAGATACAGAGTAACACCGCGATATTATTTATTAATGGAAGCGAATTCCGTTTGCTGAGTCAAAATATGAATTTTTATAAAAGTTCACAGTCTAATAATCAGCGTGTGGAATAATGATTTATTAATAATATTAATAATTGTTTAATAATGATTTACTTGTAATATTAACGTAATACAACGTGATATTATTCGTAATCTCAACTCTCATACACTACGTAATGATCGTAGTTTCTCGTTTCGACGAACGTCAACAAACTGGGATTTCGTTTATTATTAGTGTACCAAAGGATTTCTTATAACGCTTCGAGCAAGTAATATGTATTTACGCGAACGAGGAACGACTTCAGTACAGACCTTGACAATCGAACGGAGCGGTCGTAGCCTGGAGACTAACTGCTACAAGTAAATCATCTGCCATTTTCATATGAATATAACGTCGATGAAATACGACAGTGAAGCAACTGGAATGGGAAAATCAAGTTCTCGGAATTGCAAAAATTCGAAGATTCGCAAGTGTTTTTTCCCTCTGTGGGTTTCGGGGGTAGAATAAACATAATCTCTGCGTGTCGTAAAAGGCGACTAAAAGAGAAGTCGATGTAAACGTAACGAATGTCGTTGTGAAATTTTCTCACATTTGCAAAATGTTTTGTACAAAAATTCAATATACAAATTCGATATAAAATTTATACAATAATGACGTAATAAAAGATGTATAGACTTTTAAATTCGTTTCACACTCGTCCAATATAATCATGCCTGTCAAAATGTTTTCTATAATATTCACATATATAATTCATAAAATACACAATATGTTCGATATGATATATTGTACTATTCTGCATATACTATATATAACTATTTTATATTATAATATATATCATATTCAATATATTTATACAGTGAATGAAACATTCAAATATTTTCACGGCCAACTGAAGATCATTTTCGAGTACACCACAAGAAAGAAGAAAAAGAAAATAAAGGGAACAAAACTTAAAAAAAGAATCGTGAGAATGTTCTAACATGAAAGTCTATTCTTCTTCCTACACGAAGCGATTAATTGGATTCCTCCAGTACAAGACGGGACTGTTGTAACACAATCGAGGACCGATGTCCACGTCGTAAGGTCGACGCGAATGCCTACTTTTGCAAGTGTCTTCCCCCTGGCCCGGAATTGTTCTCACGAATTTCTGGGACTCGTCCCGGGAATATCAATCAGCGAGCAGACCGCGCGACGCGCATACCTATGGCTCGAAAACATTTTTTTGTACACTCGTAGCGTTCGCGTTTCAAGGAATCGCCGATGGAAGAACCACCGTCGTGACCCTTTCGCGTGCGACTCTTCCCGCGTTTTGAAGGAACGTGCTCCGATGGAACCGAAAACCATAGCCGAAGGAAGTGACGCGGATTGAAAACAGTCACAGGGATTCTTGGAGACTTAGAAGTTACAGGAAACTGAATGCCAACGAACGGAATTTTATCCGTTAAAGGTTAGTAATCTGTAAATTTTTTTATTTGACAAATTTCCGGGGGTGGATTCAGATGGGAGAAAATTTGTCACGGAACGTTTGCGCTGATTGTAAAAATTATGTGCAGTTGTGCGTTCTTCTTTTTTTATTTTTCTTTGAACCTTCTGCAGCAAATTTTCTCGTATCGAAGTTTCTGAACATTTTCATCGAATTTCTTCGAATTTTGAATTTTGAATTCCTCGCGATTTAGAACCTACCGAAAATTTAAAGTCCTCGAGTACTCGAGAAATTTAACATTTAATTTAAATTTCTCTCCTCCTGCAAAATTCAAGATCGAATTTCAAAACCTCCCAACTTAAGTAACTTAAATTTTTCCATATTTAAATTTTACTTAAATATTTAAACATGAGTACGTAAATTTCGAGGAATATTGGAACATCATTTTTCCCAGAAAGTGATCTTTAGAATCGCTTTCGATCAAGAGTACGTCAATAAAAATTCGATCGAAAATGTTTCCTCCTCCTTTCTTCGTTTTTTCCCCCTTCCCGTTCTTTTTTAGGGATCGTTTAATTAAACTCTCTTTTTTTGCATCGATCACAAAGCTCCTCGAATTTCGAATTTTCATTTCGCGTCTGTAATTACTACTCCGCTCCAAGTGTCCGCGATATTTTCCCAATTATTGTAATTCCATCGCGGTATAAACGTACGCTGTCGATTACACGGAATTAATAATAATAGCGCGATTAACGTAGCCCCGATACACCTCGAAATAATAAAAGCAAAGTAGCGTTTTCGATGCGTGCCGGATAATTATGTAGGTGAAAGCTGAGCATCCGTTTCTTTTTCTCGCGACGAACATTGATGTAAACAAATTGAACGTAATCTCCTCGCTTTTTTCGAGTTTGCAACTACTCACGAAAGTACTCGAACATTTTCTTTTCTAAACAAGTATGTTACATGTGTAATGTTTTTTTTTATTTTAATATCTCTGATTGTCGATAACTCTAGTGTTAAAATCTAAATCTAAATCTAAAAACAATATACAGGTTGTCTCATGTCTCGCGATCAACCAACTAGAAGATTCTACACGTAAAAGTACGTAAAATTTTTTTCACCAAAGCCTCCGTTTTTGAAAAGTTTGCCTGAAAAATTCATCAACTATACCTGAATTACGACTAACCTGTTTTACCAGATTGACTCTCTGAAAAATCTGGAAAAATTTCGAGGAAATCTCTACTTCAATATTCCATCGATCTCCGAATCAAATATTCGATGGAACAGCTGACAGAAATAAAGATCCACCTCTTTCGAAGAAATCCAAGAGTAAAATTTGACGTGAACGATTCAGATTGCTCACGAATGGCAATTATAATTATGACACTATCTAATAAAATATTCAAAATATCTACAGTCTAATAAAATATTTTACACTGTCTAATAAAATATTCTAAAATGTTCAAAATATCTACAATAGATATTTTCAATATTTTGGTGCAAACAGAGAGAGAGAGAGAGAGAGCGCTGGATGGACGAGTTACATAGGAAACGAACAATTCGTACGTGGATTTCGAAAAAAATCGGATTCGCCGATTGGTGTGAACATACATCAACCAGATTGATGCAACATGCGTACGTGTGTATATTGTGTGTGTGTGTGTCCACATGGTTGGCTGAGATCGAACGGTGTTTTTAATGGGTATCAAGATACTCTTGGTACTTTAATCGCGATACACAGTGAAAACTGTGGTTATGGGCAATCATTACGACGAGCAACAGGGACGCCTGTATTTTGCATGGTTTATGCGTGTACCTTACACGGGTTTCCATTTATGCATGCTACGCGAAAATCTCACTTATACTGATTACAGTTGGTAAACACAGCTCGTACAATGTTTCTTCTTTCACCTATACCGACTTCTTCTTATTCGGGTCTCGAACGAGATTTTTTATTTTCTATTAGGGAACTTTTAGACAAGAACCATACTGCCTCGTTTCTTTTTTAATTTTTTTAATTTTAATAGTCTAATCGGTTCGATTTCTCCCACGGTCAGGCGTTTAGACTTTTCACTTCGTTGTTAAACAAGATAAAAATTATAATTTTATAATTTATTTTAAATTAAATTTATTTCTTTAAAATTACAATTTACGTCTGTTACAGATGAATTTCATTGTTTAAATTTTTAAATAATCGCAGTCACAACGAACGATATATAAAAAATATTACGTCATCCTTGATTATATAACTAATGTGAAATCTAATTACATAACTAATTATACGGTTACATAATCAATTACATAATTACGTGACGTCACGAAAAACTGCAACAAACGAAGAAGCGCAACGTGAAAAAGCAAGAAAGGCGGAGAGAAAGAAAGAAGAGAAGAGAAAGAGAAGAGGAAGAAGAAGAAGCTAGATTCAGCCGACGTCGGGTTTGAAACGCCTTTTTGTTGGAACGATCTGAACGCATAAGTGGCTTTTAATCGTGAGGTAAATGGTGAATTATTAAAGTGGTCGCATGACCGGTCAGAGCCCCACGAGGAAGTCCCCATCCAGCTGATAGAAATTTCTACTCACGTGCTACGTGATTAGAATCACGAGGTCCGTCTAACGTGACGTATGCCGTCGACGATCAGCGTTGCGCGACACGTGACACACGGTCATTCTGTAAAATCACGGCCTCCAACGACCTTCTGCACTACTTTTCAACAAGCGTCGCCATACTCTTTTTCACGTGCGTTGTTCGCGTTACATCGTTGAGAATTTTCGAGCAAATATTTTCATCGAATTGTCAGTTCAACGCTAGAACTGATCACTGCCAGAGTGATCAAAATAACCAATTTACAATTTTTAGATATTACTAAAGATTTAAATAATTTTTCGTAAAATGTATGACCAAGAGCTTGCATAGTCCTTTGTTATATCATAAAGATTCTTTATTTTGTTGACTTTAATGTCTTTAATGGAAATTTTATATTTTAATCGTCGATAGTTTTAGCGTTAAGTTCTCGACACCTGGTTTTCCGAATTCTGCCAGATTCGAAAGTATCATCGTTATGGTTTCGTATCGACAAGAATAGCAGAAGATAAGGCTCATAATCCTTAAAACTCGTAATACGTATACAAAATTTATCTCTACACCAATATTTCTCTGTTCGAATATTTTCTCGAACCACTGTACGTTTCAAAATGTGGTCTAATTGAATTCGATCAATCGAAACTCGATCTAGAAACCGCTGAAAATCGTCGATCTGTCATCGAAGATCTCTTGAACGTCCCTTCGATCCACGATCCAAGGACGAAGGACGAAGGACGAAGGACGATGAAATAAAGCACCTCTCGTGTCTCAACTACGATCTCTATCACTCACACACACACACACGAGTAAAATTATCCGGTGACCACGTGCAACGTTTATCAAACGAGAACGAGCTGTTATCATTAAACGCGTTCATAAAGCACGTCGATACGTCCATTAAGTTATTCGCCGATGAAGTTATCAACTCCAAACCCTCGAGTCGATTAATACTCGCTCACGTACGTTGCTGGAAACGACACCGGCGTCGTTTAGAAAAATTCACCGGTAATTGCAAATTGTACCCGGTGGTCTAATTGCACGTCTCGCCGCGACATCACGGGGATTTGCACTCTGTCGGGCGAGCTCGCAACGATACTTTTTGCTCCGACGTTCCCGGGCATTCGCCACACACGTGCGTTTACGACGGACAGAAGAAGAAAAAAAAAAGAAGAAGCGAAGATCGATATTACAGGCGAGAGGCCTGTCTTCGTTTCACAAAAGATGCGCCGTGGTAACTGATCGTGGTCAGTCGAGGAACTGATAGGTGGAATCAAGGTCGATCGTAAGGGTGAAATCGATTCGTGACGACGGAACGGACGAAGAGCAAATGGAAAAAGTCATTTAAAATGGGGTAGGGTTTCGAAGATGAATCATCGCGGAATGCGTTGAAAATAAGCGCGTAGTCATCTGCGATGCATTAATTTGTGACTGAGACAGACAGTAAATACGTATGTATAGTAGAGCTTCGTTTATGTGACAAATAATTCATATAATTGAAGTTACAGAGTAAAAATTCCTCAAGTCTTCCCGATAGTAATTTTTCGTTCATACAGGGTATGAAGCGGTAGTACAAGTGAGAAGAGTAAATCAAAAATAAAGAATTTTTTTCGTTTTCGAGAAAATCGAATTTAAAAATTTATCGAGTATACTCGAACATAACTAATTCCAAACGTAACAAAAAAGAATAAATTAATTAAGAGGATTAGTCAAGCGCGAAGATGAATCAAAAATATGGAACAAAATTTTTTTGTTTAAAGTAAATTTTGAACGTGTTTCGTTAAAAATTGTCCAGTTACTTGGCAAATTTTCAAATAATAAACTTTACGTTTGTTTGAACTTTGAACTTGTTGCGAATAAAGATTTCCATGTGTTTCAAATGATTTTGGTACGCAAAATTATTTGTTTCAGTCGATTTAGTTGTAAATATTCTTTGTAATACACACACCACGCACTGTGTTATATCAATTCTCAAATAACTTGAAAAGTGAAACTATTACGTAGAAAGTGAGCTATTTCTTCCACCTTTTGCAGGCGAAGGCCTTAACCCCGAGGTCAAGGTTACTTCTCTCTCTCTCTTACATTCTTGAGGTTACTTCTTCTTCTTCTTTCGGATCTTTCTTCATCTTCATCTTCATCTTCATCTTCTTCATCTTCCTCGTCTTCTTGCGGTTTCGATTGTCCTTTTTCTCGTGACCGAAGAAGGTGTTTCATTTTGTTCTCGAATTCTTGAGGTTGTTTCTTTCTTTTAAATTCTTCAAGCTGTCCCCCCCTCCCCCTCCCCTCTCCTTAACAACTCGAAGTCACGATTTCGAACTCGAAAGCAATTCAATTATTCACACTCGCCTCTGTCTCTTTGAAATTAACCAACGAAAATTAATAACAACAACAACAGTATCGAAATGAAACTATTCAAACTCATTAACACAGTTTATTAACAATTAATTCGTAAATTCCAAAACGAGAGTGACGATTATCATTCGGTGATTACTATTTTCTAAAAGCGGAGAGACAGGTATATATGTAGCACGTTTGAAACAAGGAATCACTTCCCGGATGTGATTCACGTTATATACCCTGATCAATGTGCAAGGGATCGATAGGGAAGACGAAGTATCGTGAAAGATGAAAAAAATTGCTATTGATTGCGCTACGCAACCAGTTGCTCCGGTTTCTTTTAACCTGTTGTTCGTACGATAAAAAGAAAGAAAAGAAATCAATCGGCTATATGGTAAAAAAAAAATCAACTCTTCGTTAAATAAAATGTATATGATTTACGAAATTTTTAGTAGAAACAAGGCATGGGAGAGTATTCTTTTAGAACAATGAAATAAATAAAGAATAAACGAGGATATTATCGAAAGATATTTTTATCAAGGAATTCGAAGTAATAAACAATTATTTTACAATAAAAAGATAGACACTGGTACTTGTTGTTAGTATTAATACTTACATTAACAATATCTTTGTCAAGGTTTTGTTCATAGTTCGACGTCTGAATTTCAAAGAATCCCGAGTATTAACAACAATTAAATTACAGTTGCAATCTGTCATCAAGCTTAATAAATTGCACCAACTTTCAAAAGTTATATTCATCCAGCTCGAAAATAATTAATTCATTTTTAATCGAACGTCACTGGTTCCGATCGTTAAACGTAGCCATCGGTTAACCATTGAAACCGAAGATTACCGCCCGCGTCGAGACGTTAATTGCAGAAATTGACTCTCGCGGGATCGTCTATTGGTTACCGGAGGGATATTCGTGTCAACCGAGACACTGTCGTACTTAACCAGCGAGAGAAGAAGAGAAGAAAATGATGACACGAATATTTGAATCGGTCTTGGATCGCGCTTCCATTGACGTTGCAACCTTGATCTAACCTCGATCTCGATCGAAAGGGCAAACCGATTGTTCACAGCGGATCTGTTCTCGAGTGATGAGTACGTGCGTGCAGCACCATGCACCTGCTGCGCGTCTCTCGATAGAACAACCCGTGCGAAAGAGGGTCATATTTATTTTAAGATCCCCGTCTAACAAGCACACTTTTTCATGCAACTCGCGAATTTCTCAGATTTTTCGGAGGCTCTCGAAAATCTTTAGAGTTCTTTTCTCAATTTTTTTTTTCTTTCCGGACTTGCTGAACTGTTGAAAGTTGTCGAATTTTTTGGGGGACTCTTTCGAAAGAACTTTGTTCTTCCTACTTTGGAAAGTAAAATTCTTCTTAAATTTTCGGATCTCTTTAGTGTCTTTGGAATTCCCTTGAAGGAATTTCTGAACTTCTAACCTTCTAACTTTTCTTTTCAGATTTTCAAACCTTTGATCTCGCAAGATTTTGAAACTTGAAAGTGTTTGAATTTTGGGGGATTTTTTCGATATTTTTGGATTAATCCATGTTTTTGAGTACTTTGATTTTCTGATCTTCCGATTTTGCAGATATTCAACTTCTTGAGGTGTCTTCAAACTATAAAATTCTCTCGTTTGCATACTTTTGAATCTTTCAATTTCTTGGTTTCCTAATTTTGCAAATCTTCATCTTTTGAGAGTCTTTAAACTTCTGATTTTGCAAATTTTTCAAATATTCCGCAAGTTACAAATTCTCAATCACTAATTCTTTTAACATTAGTAATACCATTAATCGAATATACTGTATTTTATACAATCCAATAGATTAAATAAAACGACGAAAGATATATTTAAAAATAGTTCGAGAATCGTACGTGAGATACTCAGGCGATATAATGAGATACTCAGTGACAGTATAATAATTTATGCGAATTTACACACGTGCTTTTTTCGTGTATCAGGCTGATAATTGATGGTTCACTGTCCGAAGCGAAATATGTATATATGTACGATTTCTTTGGTTTCCGACATTAATATTTTATGGAAGGATCGCAACGCTTCCCGTTTTCTGATGAAACGTTTTAAATTATAACCGCGTCGCGATGAAAAGCAGGTTTTATGGCTGTTGTACCGTTATTATTTGTGGCGTTTGTTTCCCCAGGGCGATAAAGTTGAAATAGTAACTGATGGCGTCGACTATTAGCAACAGGAAAGAATAACACGGTCTTGCAAAGAAGTAATAAACTTTGAAATTATTTTACCTAAATCGTGTGATTATTTTTGACAGATTTAATAGTGAAGCTAGCAACAAGATCAGATTTAATGATTCATAGAGACTCAAATTTTGCAATGAAATCATAAATTTTACGAACAATTCACATCTTCGAACAATACTAGTAAAGATAAACGAATGATATTGTGAAGTCATATCTAAATTACGTATCACTGTTAATATTCTAATCATCTTTATTTGCAATTTTATAATTTTGTTAGCGTTCAATTTTAGCACATTTATAAGTGAAATTGTTTATTTCTTCGTTGATTTCTTGTTGCCAACATGATCGCATCGGGCAGAATTCGAACATCAATCGTTAAATTCATAAAGGGAGGAGAGGAGAGACGGAGGCAGATTTGCAATCTCTGTCTCATAAAGAAATACGGAAATTCAGTTGTCGACGTGAGAATCTTTATCTTCTCGTTTTTTTGCAAATATTGACTTTTCTATTGTTTCCGATTAAAGCACAAAATTTCCATCAAAAAAAAGAAAAAAAAAAAAAAAGAAAAGAAAAATAGAGAAAAACTATATTTTAATGAAATCTTTAAAAATACGCTGTTTCTACCATGCGTCTACAAAATATCTAAAAATTATAAATTGGTCGTTTCGATCACTTCGGTAGCTCTGACGTGAAACGAATAATATTTGTCTTAATTCTTTTCGCATTGATTCCAATGGTATTATGAATCAAAGAGGAGTAAAGCTCCGCGCCAGAGGCGTCCCACGGTGGCGGTGCGTGCACGCGACCTGCACGGTGTCACTGGCGATTAAAAGGTGCGCGCGCCGCCACGGAGGAAGCCAGCAGAAGCGGGCGAGCGAGCGCGCGACCTGCGCGTGTGCCTCTGCTCGCGCGCCACTATCGCAACGCGCACCAGGCTCGGCCTAATGCGTACCTGTGCATACGTACATCCAACACACGTCTCGAGTCGCGTTGCGTGCGTACGTGCGTACGGTAGGCACGTATGCGTGTAGTTGCGCGGCAAATCGGCGCGGCCCGCGTCGAGCCACGCTCCCGGTGGAGCCGCGTCGGCCTCGCGCGGAGAAGGGGCACGCGGTGACGTCACGTCCGGCGCGAGGGCAACGAGTGTGGGAACCGGCGGCAGGTGCGCGCTCTCCCGAGAGTCAGCGAGAAGAGCGCGCGGCGGTCGGGGGAGACGGGGGAACGAAATGGCCGGAGAAGACACGGCCGAGGAACGAACGAACGAACCCGGCCCGATCAACGAGGGAAAAGAAGCCGAGAGGCGACTGACCAAACACAGTTGCGAGGAAATGAATGTGGGGAAAGAAACGGAAAAATTGAAGGAGAACAGCGGCAGCAACCACCGTCTGATGGTGAGATTTCCTATGAACGTTAGACGCGTATGAACACACAGGGTAGAGACGTATTTATTACTAAACGTGACAGCACTTTGTTACTATTCGTGTTACCTATTCGTGTCGTAGTTGGTCATATGATCGATTATGAGATAAAGAAATTATTTTCTACGAAAGAAATAATATTGGTGATAACTGATGGATTTAATGTGATAAAAATGTACACACATACACAGGTAGAGATTTTTGATGCGTTGATAACGGAAAGTGCTAATAAGTCACGGACATTCCTGATCGCCACAGGAAACGAGATAGCAAGTGGATGTAAGGAAAAAGAGGGAAACCTGTGGGAAACGGACGTGCTTTGCGAACGAGGAAATAATATGAAGATATTTGAGGTAAATAGACTACGAATGATAAAAGGGTTTACAAACTATAACACAGAGTTGATTTTGTTAGGAGCAGATTAATTTTTTCAGTGGATGAGATTAAAACGTAGTATTTACTTTTTTTATTATATGCTACTTGGCAACAGTGCCCTGAAAGGTTAATAGATATTATCCGGATATTGTTATATTTTAATAGATATTATTAACTCTTCGATCTAAGACATCTACTAATAATTAATTTAATTATTAAAAGTTCAAAGAGGCCAACATATCAAAATCTGCGCTAAAATACATCAAAAAATCTATATTCAAACACGAATTCATTCTCAATTCATATTACACACTACGCTTCGATATTGAACTTTGACTTTTGGTAACTTTCGTGAGAAGAATTAAAATCCAGACAGTTTATTTTAAATATTCAATTTTTAGTAAAATTTTAATTGAATTCGATTAAAATATTCCGATCGTTTATAATTTGTAATACTCTCCGCGTGAGAAAAACCAAACAAAGGATCGGCTGCCCCTTTCGATTATTTAAATTTAATTGCTACGCAGTGCACGTGCTTTTTTTTAAATCGTATGTTTTCCCAGCTGCGTTGGTAAATACATACAGGTCGGTGCAATGTTAAAAAAGAAAAAAAAAAAAAAAAGAAAAAAGAAAGAAACGAGAAAAAAAATGCAATGATTCATTGGCCGCGTATAATTTGCATGTAAATCAGCACGTGTGCCTGGACTGGGCATATCCTTCGCTGTGCAATCTCCTTCGCATACATAGTGCAACGCTATTACACCGTTTTATTAAGAACCGTGCACCTCTCGTTCTATCTCTGCGAGTGTGTATACGTGCGTGTTCTGTGAACAATGTTTTATTAAATAATAGCATTCGAGTACTCGAATGTACATTTACGAATTCTTTAATATATTTAAGAATTTATAAATTTCAAGATTACATGAATTATATAATTGCGTAATACATAATTAGCAATTATATAATAATAATAACAGCAGACTAATAACTTCACAATTGTAGAAAATTTAAATCTCTAGGTTGAATTATTGTCATGTAATAATTTCATATAATTGCTAATGTAACAATTTTATTAGTGTTAATATTAAATTTACCGTATAATAATAATTTAATTTAGAAATTTGAATTATTATTAATTTTCACTAAATCATCATTCTGAACTAAAGAATGCAGATTTAAAATTTAAACATTTGCCAAAAATTCAGAATAATTTAATATTCATGTCGATATAAATTCTCATCTAAGAGTTTATAGTCTACCAATAAATACTAATAAACTATTGTCTAGAATTATTAAAATTTAACAAAGAAATTTCTCTTACTAATGAAAATTTCCCTCCTGGAATAATTAAGAATCAAGATCAACTCTTTAACGATAAACATACTTTGAGAAGTCGCGTCTGCGGAGCACCAACAAATGACGAAGCTAAAACGTAAAATTTAATCGCAATTTAATTTCAAACAAATAAACGTAATATTAATATAACAACGACGATATAAATATAAATTAATCTAATTTTAAATACACGTTTCTACGCACTTTGAAAGACGATTAAGACATCGAATTATCGCTCGTGTTTCACGGGAATTTTGTTTCGACGTTGAAATATCGACGAATCTCGTATCAAAATTAAATCAATCCGAGAGAGAATTTAACATCGAAATCGATCCAAAAAAAAAAAAAAAAAGAATCCGATTAATCAAGATTAATCCAAGAAAGAGTCTAACTGTCGTAACAAAATTCGCATACTTTGAATCAAAGATCAATTCGACAGTCTTATAAAATCAGTTCGAATGAAAAGATGGTTATTAACACATCAATCACCGACATAGATACAATATCTATGGCAAGTAAACGAGCAGGCGAAGCAGATCGAAGCGAATGCACCATAAGTGATACATTACGGAATGACGTTGCTGGGCTCTTTGTGCATCCAATGGCATCGTACGTACGGATACGCAGCAGTAATACGCGTGATGAAGTAGCTCTCGGTAAGGTAAACTGGTTGCACGGTCTGTATCGCTGTGCGTTCGCATGTGTGGTCTTGAAAACTTGAATATAAGTCGGCGGTGAATGAAGGCAGAGGAAACGAAAGAAATTAAACGAGATCCTTGAGGCTTTCGCGAGTTTCTTGCAGTGGGCACAGACTCGAGCGAGGAAGAACGCGTTGATTTAACGCGTAGAATACGATAGGAAACGATATACCCAATGTTATATACAAGTTATCTACATACATAAACGATAATTTCATCGTGTAAATCTCGAATTACAAAAAAACACAGGATTCCTTTCGAAAGAGGGAGATCATAACGATAGCGATAGAATGTTGACGATTATGACATCAGTAGGGATTGGTGAGTGAAAGACAGTAATTGAATGGATTCGAGTGGATTTTTAAGTTTGATTTTATGAAACTTAAAAATTTAAGGGTTGAATTTGTGCAATAAAATAGTGATAGAAATAATTTTCTATTTAAATGAAATTCTACTTTTTAAGTTGTTCTTAATCATGCCTGTGTATTCCATTTAATCTTAGAGGTGAATTTTATTTATTGATGTAAATTACATTTATTCGTATCTTGACTTTACACGAGAAACGAGAACGAAGTAATCGACACAGAGGCTAAATTGATTTTCGACGATCGAAAGATGGTTGTTTCTAATCACGCGAGATGAAGTCTACTTGCTAATAATAAATTACATTCATTCTTTAACTTTACGCGAGAAACAACTGATGAAGTAACCGGCACAAAAAAGAAAATTTGTTTCGACGATCAAACAAAATATTGCAGCAGGCTGCATAGTTATTTACATTAATATTAATAATCGAATACTCGAACTACAAAAAAGTAGAATCTCGATAGAAGTTACAAGATCGTACTGTGTAAACACATTTTTTGTTTGTGAAAAGAAAAAATAATTATGTACCAGGTATTTTTATGTAATCACTGTCACAGGAATGGCATCTCTCCGGGGTTTTCCCGCGCGCGCGTCACGCGTGCCACCTGTAGCGCGCGTGTCGCGAGGCGTGTGCGTGCGTGTGCACGGCGCACGGCCTCCGCTTTTCGTTCCCTTCTGCTTGTCCCTTCTTCCATGATCCCTCGAAGGACGAAGGAAGGGTGAGAGGACAGAGGAAATCTCATCCTACTGATACTCGTCACCTTTGATTCTTTTTTTTATTTTTCCCCTCCCTAAGCCTCGTTCGTTCCTCCCTTTCGCATCTCTTCATTTCTCTCCCCATTTTCTTCTTCTTCTTGTTCTTTTTCTTCCCCCTCTTTCTGTCTCTCTAGGCATCGTTCTTTTTTCAAGAGCCGTTTTAACAAAGAAGAAAGCTCTCCCTGCTGGTTGAGAAAATTTTCTCTTCCTTCTTTTCATCTTCATTCTCGTGACAATTATGTTGCTTGAGTATTTGGATCGTTGAACATGTGTTTACTATTATTATTTATATCAGTATTTAGCATTTACATTATGTTTGTTGTATTTAAGAAGGTTAAGAAGATTTGGGAAAATTGAAGAGATTTGGAAAAATGTTTAATAAATTTGTTGCCGATTAGAATTTATTTGTGATATGATTTTGGATAGTTTTTAGTAAAATGTTCAATTTCGTTCGTAACGCACAGTTAAAAAGATAGAACCCGTAGCTTTTTTTTTAAAAATAATTTATTTTCTACGCTATCTTTAGTTTACAAAAACGAAGAGCTCCCTATTCTAATTTTTAAACATCTCCTTACCAATATTAATAGCAACTAGATTGCGGATTTTTATACAGTTTCAAATTTTCTAGAGGCACAACCAAAGAAACAGAAATTTAGTTTATTATACTTATTATAATGAATACTTTGGATATTTTATATAACTTATTCGTCACATGATTCTTGCACCTCAAAATCTAAACTGTTGTTTCTCTCGTTAAATTGTAAATAATCGTATGAATTCGAAGATTTACACAACATTGAAGAAACAATAACACACATTAACATAATATAGAGAAATTACAAAGCGGTCTGCATGGCTTTAAAATTACGACGAAATAAATTACAAGTATCGTCGGAACGAGCTGTTTCGAAGCACAACGAGAAAAAAAAGAAACGGTGTACGTAATTGCGCGCCCCTTGTTTGAGATTTTAGTGTTGCCTGTGTATTATCATCAGGTTCCTTTTCGCGGCATCAAAAATTAGAACCACGTCATATAAACTTCTCCCTCCCCCCTTCCCACCCTTGATGTGTAACCAAACTGCATCGTAATTATTCCGACCAATCACCGCTCGCGTATCCTGCAACATCATAAAAATCACCATCCAACGTTTCCTACACTCCATAATTCACAAAAGGAGAAAGAATAAAATTAAACAGGTGCTTTGTTTTCTCTCCTGTTCCTTCCTTTCTTTTTTTTTTTTTTTTATTTTTTAATAAACAGTTTCACGTCACTTTTTCTTAGAAGCGAGTAACGAACGAAAATAAATATTTAATGAGTACACTGGCTTTGGTTTCTTCATCTTACATTCTGCCACCATCCACGATTATAATATTTATCTTCTTCTGTTAACATCACGGTAAATTTTCACGTTTCTCTGTTCGAACCGTGTCGAACGAGAAATAAAATTTAGGCAGATAGGGTTTAATCATAAATGTAATTTGAGCAGAAAGAATTGATAAGGTGTTTGCACAATTAGAATGACAAAAAGAAATTAGACTGGTGCTTGCACGAGACTGAATTATTTCTGAAAATTTTGAAGATAATCTTCCCTAATAATTGGAATTCGTGACATTCTAATACACAAATCACGCGCACAAAAGTAAATAAAATTGTCGTGTTTCTTCGTACAAATAGCGTTATTCACAAAAAATGAAGTTTCACAAGACAGAGTTATAAGATTAAATTATAACTCTAATTCGTATGGGCAGAGTTTAGAATTGTAAATTTAAGATTTGAAAAGGAAATTCAATCAACGAATTAGTAAAATTAAATCAATGGTTTAAATCTACGTTATCAGTTTCTGAAGACGATCTTCGGTAATTGGAATAAAATGATTCACGATATTTTAATATTCACACAAATCAGCAGGATTTTCGCAATTCTTTAATTCTCGAATGAAATAAATTTCTTCGATACAAAAAATTTCACGTTCAGCTGCAACACAATACCTACACAGGTAATGTATGCTAATCTCGCGTCATTAGGCCACCGAGTTCCCTCGTTAAGTAAATTACGAAACTATGTTGAAACAGATACGCTATCTCTACTTTGAAGAAGGCGGAGATAACACCTTCTTGAAAGACACGTGAAGATTCCTCGAAGGAAGGACAAACGTGAAGAAAAAAAAACTCAACTTGAATTGCTTAATATTCCTCGTGAAGGAGAGCAGCGTATCTCTATCCAAACCTTTTTCTCTGGATCAAAAAAAAAAAAGATTCGAGGCGTTAATTTATAGCGACTCGATCGAGATTCCTAATGAAAAACCTAGTAAAACTCCCAGTCCCATTGGAACGCGTGAATCAATTTACTTTGCGCGTTCGGATCAATTAATTTCTCAATCGTATTATTTAGTGGAGAAAGACAAGATTGTATAAAATTTTCCACAAAAATTTGTTTCGATGTAGGATGTTTATTATTATTCAATTGCGTAACAATTCGGCAATCAATTCGTCATTTCTTTCTCGCGTGTTTTATTTTTGCTTTATTGAAAATTATATATGTCCTCTTTAACCCTTCAAGGTCTGTCTGTTGCTTGTAATTTTCTATTACATATAGAAAACTACAATGCATGTTCTTTTTCAAAGAGACAGGATTTCATACAAATTTAATGTCGTAAAAGGATAAAATAAAAATGGTACTCTTTCTCGGCACCTTAGTTCTTTAAAATTCAATGAGTTTTTAACTCATTTGAGGGTTTGCGATGGTTTGTTCTGATTAAACCGTGGATTTTCGTGCAATTTTATACTTTTATGAACGTAAAGATAATTGTAATAATTATAAAATATTACCTATTCTCTACATATTGCATCTTTTGCTTTATTAAATTTCCAACAGATGCATAAAAATCTAGTCCGATTGTAATGTTAATAAAAACACCAATACTTTCTTCCAATGTTACACAATTACATGAATATATAACAATTATACTCTGAAGATAGAGAAGATATCAAGTAGAATTCTCAGAATTGCACCGATAAAATTTAGACTCGACGACGTGAAACGACCGGAAATAAAAAATCGCGAGTGAAATTGTCGTTCGAACTGGTCATTGAAAGTTATCACGAAGTTTCTCAATCTCGATTGTTTCGTCCAAACGACACAGTTCAATCAAATCGAGCAACCAGCTCGGAGGTCGTAAAAGGGATGAGACAGAAGAAATAAGAAGAGCAAACGGAAGGGACGAGACGAATGAAAGGGCTAGAAAAAAAGAAAAAAGAAAAAGAATGGGAATGCAATGTGGCTCATTAACGCTCGTAAAGGCGTTCGTGATGGCGTCGATCGCCAACAACGGCACACTCGCACCCTCGGGCCTGTAATCACGGAACTTATAATAATCTAGCATCCTCGTTTCTGCTGGCCGACTGTAACGACTCGAAATTACAAGCGATATCAATTTTATAGTTAGAACGCGCACCGTGATCAAGTCCTGCTGTGCCTCCTGCACACACACCCCCCTCCCTCCTCCCCTTCCCCCCGCCCACGTAAGGGTCGAGCCGACGTTCATAAAATAATCGTCACTCTTTCTAAGATCGCGCCACTGCTAAATTGGGGATCAAATAGAATTGTCGTTTTGTGACGAGGCATTCTCGTGCTCGGATTTTTTTTCTTTTCTTATTATCGATAAATGACACTGTATCGAGAATATTTTTATATTTTTGTATCTGTATATTTTTATATTTTATATGCAGAATATTTTTTTAGATTTTTGTATCTTGTATATTTTGAATATCCTTGTTTTGTTCTTATTTTTATATTTTGTATTTTATATATGCATATATTTATTTTTATATATATTTTGTAATTTTGTATATATTTTATATTTTTATATTTTATATGTTTGCATATTATACTCATACTGTAGCTTTACTTCTCTCTGTCTATTGAATTCTTTCCAATGTAGCATGATTGATGTAGGAATTAACTCTGTGCCTTTAGAGTACACTAGGTCAGGTGCAAGTGTGATTCATACAATTTTTTTTTTTTTTTTCTATCAAAATTATTGAATTTCTTTTGATGTGTTGGGTGCAGGAATTAATTCTGTGTCGTCGTAATAGATTAGATTAAACACTTTGTTACCATTTCTGAAATACTTAAACTCAGCATAAAATGTTAGTTCTACTCATTAATTCATTGTTATATTAGGTGTAAAGATTAATTTTCTGTTTTCATGAATCATTGGATCAACCGTAAATCGGATATTTGTTAATATTTTGGAATTTTTTAATACACGCAAGTTTCGAAAGACTTGTAGAATTGTCGGAAAGAATTGTTTTTCTTAATTGGAATTATTTTTCCAATTGCGTTCACGAAAATTTCCGCAGTCTAATAATTGCAAATAGAGGTACTTATATTTAATTTATATAATAACTTACATTATCCCCCAACTTATGTAATCCCAATAACTTATAGTAATATTCCGATGTAGTATGAAATTAAATGTAGTTGAATTAAAGGCAATATAAAATTCTCGATGATTCATACCCCAGATGAAGAGTGTTAGATGCAAGAGTTGAATTATTTTTAATCCACCGGTCTAGTTTCAGTTTCTTCAGACTCGACTATGCAACCATAAATACAACAAAACTAAACGAATATCGAGGAGATTCACGAAATTTTTGAAACAAAATTCCAAGGAAGACGCTGGACGGCCCGTGACGAAATCCAACGGCGAGTTCTTTCGAAAAAGATGTCTCGAAGACCGACGAATCGTGCATGGTTAATTGAACGCGACCACGCTCGATAGGAAGCGGGTAAGACTATGTCAGTTGGCTTCTCGAGTAAACTGCCTCCAATTACGCTCTTTCGCCGTCGATACGTAGCAGCCAACATAAATTCCCCGTCGCCCCTAAAAGGAGACGACGATCCGTGCAATCACTGCCTCCCCGACGTCTCGAAACTGCTCTCTTCCCCGAAGCTAATTGTTCCTTGAAATACAGATATCGTTTAATTTGTATTTATTACGAAGAGCTTCTCTCTGTGTGTTGTGGCGCGAGCAAGATACACTGTCGAAAGAATGTTGAGAATATGAAAGATGAAATGGCTGATATAAAAAGAGAAGAGGGAGAAGCAAGAACTTAAAACGGGATAATTAGAAAATAAAGCTGAACTTTGCTGGAATTGAGAACTTGTTCCCAGGTCCCATTATGTTTGTTAAACTCTCTCTTCCCTCTTCTCGTGCAATTTTTTTGCCACTTTGCTCTCGAGAAGTCGATTAACCATTAACGTGGCTGCCTTGTTTCCTACGTAGTTAAGACATTCAAATGAAAAAAATTAAGGCAGCTTGGTTTAATAGCGAATGATAACTTGCTGCTTTTTTCTACGTTTCCCCTTGGATATATCGTTTCGTCGGACGAGAAAGAAATTACTTCGTTCATTTCGATTATTAATTCGAGATATTAATTTCAATAATTATTTTTAATTTAAATAAATAAATAAAAGAATCAATTTAGAAAAATAATTCCACTTGAATGTGGATTTAATCCAATTTCAAAATTTATATTACCATTTTTCCAATAAAATTGACAAATCAACGAAAGTGATCTGCCACGTCAAAGTTACATTAGTCGCTTCTATTCTAACGTTAAACAGACAGTTCCTCCTCTAAAATCTTTCCACCATTCGACCGCAAACCACACCAGTTTGAATTTTGAACGCGGCAAGATCGTCCGAACACTTTCGCGAGCTCTCCGCGCGAACACCTTCCAAAAATACCCGTCCCCACCACTAGGCACGAAGCTTCACTTCAGCAACGCGTTGCGCGCGTTCTGCTCTCCGAGTCGAGCGTCGCGACGCCCGCGCTTTTTCGGTGGCCGCGCACGAGCAGACGCTAAGCGTCGACGACCAATACCGGCGTTCTGCGAGCCTGGTGACGGGGGCTGCTCGCAAGCAACCGCCTGGGTGCTTCGTCTTATCGAAAGCTCTCCCGACACGCGCGCCTCTCCTCCCTTTTTTTCCTTACGAGAACGAGAGGCGATCGTCGCCAGCGAAAATCTCGCGACGAAACTCCCTCGCCGCCTCCTCCCACCCCCGGACGAAAAAAAAAGAAGAAAAAAAAAGAACACGGAGCGAAGATCGCAATGTTCGAACGCCCGTCGAAACGACCAATACACGCTCGTGGACGCGTGACACGTCGCGCTTCTACGCGCCGTGCCTCGTGTTTCGTTGCTCGTGTATCTGGTGAGTACCGGGGGAGTTGTATGTGTGTGTGTGTGTTTGTGTGTGTTGAGGGGAGAGGGGGGGGGGTTGTTTCTCTGTGTCGAGCTTTCGTTACGTTTTATTATTGGCATGCCGGAATCGATATAACGCGGAGCGCGTGCTCTCCTGATAGGGCGGCGTGACACGCCCCGATTGACAATCACTGGTTTCTGACGTTCGACGCGAGCGTGGCTGCGGGGGTGTGCGACAGAGTTTCGGTGTTAACCCCTTGCGCAACTGGTTCGCGGACCATAACGAGTGACCGAACCGTATACAATAACTCGTCGGTACATCACTGGATAGAAATTATCAAGAAGTAATCAACTTGTCATTTGTGTTGCATTTGGGTTACATTTAAATATACTTAAAACTGAGAAAAAGTGGTTAAAGATTGTTAACACTGTAGGAAAAAAGCTTTCAAGCCGTTTTGCAATTGTAGAATTAAATTGCGTTGCGAAGGCAGGTTTGCTTCACTCGGCAGTTTTTGTGCTTTTATATTATTATACATAAATTAATTGAAAAAATTATTCTTTAGTTATTAAGATTTAATTTGTATCTAGTGTATTATTTGTATATAAAATATTTATAAATTTATCAAATTTGTACATAAATTAATTGAGAAAGTTATTTTTTAGTTATTAAGATTTAAGTTATATCTAGTGTATCATTTGTATATAAAATATTTATAAATTTATCAAATTTGTATACAAATTAATTACAAATATGATTTTAGTCGAATTATTTACATGATTGTTATTTATATCATTAATTACATTGTTCACTGCTACAATGGCCACGTTGTCCATTTCTATAAATATTTTAGTATTCGTTGTCAATGAATTTCGAATAAAATAAGTAGATGATATCTGGCTTGATATCTCGGAGAAATTAAATATTCCGTCCCGGGATTTCCACTTCTGATCGATAGAGGTTAAACATTATCTGTTCGAGGAATACAACAAATCTGCTTCAGTACACATTTAGGACAAGTAAGACGACATTTGTCCCGTAATGTTATCTGCGAACGAAAGTCTCTTCCAAGACTCTATGTTAGAACTACGTGAAACTTGAAATATTTATTTCGTTAGATTTTTCACTCAATTTAGAATATTAGAAAATGTTCAAAACAAATTCTCTTATTAAATTCCTACTTTTATTAAAATTCGTCAAGACACAAAGTTATTTGAAATATAATAGTTAGATGTAATGGACTAATAATACTGAACGAACAATAATTTAATTTAATTTAATTCTACAGTTAAATTAATTAATAAAATTACGTTTTCCATAAATTAAAATATTAAATATTAAATTTAAATTTATATTTTTAAATTACGCGTTTAAAGTACAGCGAGTGATCAAGTGATAGAGGAGAGCGACTGGTGTTCCGTGTCTGTCCATGGCGTTCTCATTCTACTTCCCTCTTTATCCGCAGTTCGGAACGAAAGGCAGGAACTCATAAGGCTTCTCCGATACGACAAAGTCATTTTTCCGGTGGTTTCTTTCGACACGCGCTCTCCGTGCGATTCATACGATCCTGATAAAAAATTCTTACGTACGACGCCAATGGCAAAAATGTTGGCTTCGATTGGAAACGCCGCGCAAGTCTCCTACAGCCGTATAATATATATGCCAATAGTTGTCACGCAGTTTCAGCAACAGAGAAATTTAGAATTACACCCTTGTTGTGAAATTTAATTCGAACGATTCAGAATCAAATAAAACCAAATTCAAACAGAGCTGATAGAAAATGTTAATAGTCAAATGTTAATCAAACTCTGACTCTGTTCAATTTTCAGGAAAAACTCAAACGTCCAAAGTTCAAAAATCTCCAAGATAAACTCTTTTCTAAAATTAACGAAGAACCAAATATATAACCTATTAACAATTTAATTCGCACGTTATATTACAGTCTCAAATACTGATAACCAACCCTATTCGAACGATTCAGAATCAAATACAACCAACTTCAAACAGATTTATATATATATACATAATTTTGATTTTATATAATTTAATAAAGTTTTATAATAAAAATATATTTTAGTAATAATTAAAAATTAATAATATTATTTATAGTTTAAAGTATGAATGAAAATGAATTTTTTTTTAAATAAATAGAGAAAATTTATTTTGTACCTCTTGTATCAGGGTGAATTAATTAATTTTAATAATTTTAATTGTCTCGAAAGTAAATGATCTAAATATACGTGTATATATTATTTCTTTTTAAATTAAAAAGAAATAAATATATATTTAGAAATTAAATGTTTGTCGTATTTATTAATATCTAGTTTCTGACAGAAAATGTGAATTGTCAACTCTGACTCTGTCGTTCAATTTTCAGGAAAAGCTCAAACGTCCGAGGCTGAAACATACAGAAGAAATTCATCCGAGAGAAAGAGATTGGGGGCTCGAACGCTTCTGTGTACGTCCCTGAAGAAGGGGTTGGGGGCGTCGGGACGCCGACGCGACATGATGGGCGCCTGGTGCGGCGCCAGCTCGTCTCTCGACCTGCGTGATCGTGGCCGCACAGGTGTGCTTGCACCCTCCGCTCCGAGGAGAACGTGCCTCCTTCCGAAGGCTGGTACAACAACCGTGCGTACGTGTTGATCCTGGGTCGTCGATCGACGCGTCGACGCGTCGACGCGTCGACGTGTCGACGTTTCTGAAAGAGTCGACGTGTCGATGTTCCCGACGAGAGCTGCCCACCTGTCGCTCACCGCTTGTCGCGGCTCGGTCACGACGAGTTTCGCGAGCCGGCTTTCAGAAACTCGGTGAAGCTCGCTCGAGTCTGCATCGCAGTGCTGGCCGACGCGACGTCGCAGCGTGCACGACGACGCCTCGTGGCGCCAGTTCTCGGGCGTCGCGACGACGTACCAGGAGAACAGACGTCGACGCTGGTGGATGTTAATCGAGGTAATTGAGTTTCGGCGAAAGGGTTGGCCGTGATTGAAATCTACGGTCAGTGATTAACGTCGGGTGTCATTATACTAAATACACTGCCTGTAATGTAACATAGTGTACTATAATAATTACATCATACTCTATCATAAATATTAGGTGCCTTTGATATCTAAGGTATCAACTAAAATGAATATAAATTTCAATCTTGGCCTAATGTCAACCATTACTAAAATATTATGCTAAAATATTTTATACGATTTTAGTTGATATCTTAGATATTAAAGGTACGTAATATTTATGGTAGATATAATTCAGTATAGTGTAATTTTTAATGAAATTTTATATATCGTACATTACATATGTGCGCACATTTTATTTTATACATTGTAATACAATGTAATGTTGTAAATTTGTGATAAATATATTTGTTAAAGATTTATCATAAATATAATATTTATCAATATAAGTACATATAATACAGATTGAGAATATGATTTGAGAAGAAGAACTTCAACAGAAAGATAACACATGTACGTGCACATATGTATTGAATATTGGAGAAGGTACAATAATTTATAGTTTCTATATTCTACATATATTTTTTCGTATTACGTGAATTCTGTATAGTAGTTTCGACTTCAAAATCTCTTTCAAGCGCATAGAAGTCCAAAAGTGTACTCGTAAGTGTTATAGTTGAGTAGAATGTTAATTATGATACATAGTACTAATCATGATTATAACAAAATTGTGATAGTAGAATATTATAATAATACAGTATCGAATTGAGCAGGATATTATATAACAATATTAATTAGAAACTACTACAATATTAATTAGAAATACAATATTCAGTAATTAGAAAAGTGTCCAAAGTAGAGTATTTAATCTAGCATTTGGGTAAATTCTTCGCGTATGATTTTAAACGTTAAATGTAAACTCTCAATTGGACTGCGGATTTTTATGCATTTGAATATTTCATATATTGGAAGAATGCACGTGATAACGAAACACAAGTTCGAACATTTCACGAATCAATTAATTTGTTAACTAAAATTGGATCGCTCCTAAAATATTGGCAATGATTCTCATGTTTAAAATAATGCATATAAATGTACAATTTTGAGATCCACATACATGTACAGTAAAGCGAACAAAATTTTACTCTTGCAATAATTGTATAATAACAAGAAGAACATATTTCACATATTTTAATGTACAATACGCCTCTTGATCTTTCCTGTTTGAATTTATTTATATTTTCTACAAAGAACAAATATCAGAAACATCGTCATATTTTCCAGATCCGTGTAACAAATTAATTAATATCTTCAAACAAAATTGCTTTTGTTTGCCCCCCCCTCCCCCTCCCCATTTTTCTCCAAACGTCACAAATCCGCGTATTTAGTGCTCTCCGTAATTGGTCTAAATTTGTTGCCCAAGAATCCCATCTCCCTTCTCATTACTTTAAACAGTGAACATCGGACCAAAAAGCCAAATGAAACCAATCTGCGGCCGCATCTGCAACGAGATTCGCCCCCCGAGTCGATCCGGGATTGAAAACGGCGCGCAACGGGCCGCGGGCGGGCAAACCCGCAATCGCAACAAAGCCAGATCAATATTTCCCAAAAGAGACACAACCGACAGCCGCGCAACAGACCGGCAACACACACCGATCCTCGTCCGCGCGTACGCGCGTCCCACGCCACTCTGAAGAAAAAAAGAAAAATTGCCAAAACAAAAAACGCGTCGGATCGATAGAGTTCGAACCGACGACGACCACCCCCCCCCCTTTTTTTTACCCGCGCGCCCTTACGTCACGAGGAACAATAAGACCACGAGAGAGAAAGAGAGAGAGAGGAGGAGGAAGAGAAGAAAAAAAAAAGGAAAGAAAAGAGCGACGTGTCACTGAACGACGCGAAACTCAGACGATTCCCCTAGACAACACCCTAGGATACCTGGTGAGAAGCTCTCGAAGAAGCGCGTCGCAGAGAAAACGCCCCTGAGAAAGCTCAGCGGCGCCCTAGGCTCGCGACGCTTCATCCGGCGAGCATAACCGCGCTGGGTGAGCACCGTCAGTCTCCACGACGTCTGACAAGGCTGCCCGTCAAACGGAAGACGTCGTCTGACGTACCAGCGGAACAGGGGATCACGTCGAGCAGGGAGGTTGCGCTCGTCGAAGCCCGCGCTTCCTACCCGAGAGCTTTTCGTCCCGTGTGGACGCATCGCGAGGAAGCTTTCACGCGGACGCGAACGAGAAGGTCGAGAAGATAGGATAAACGTTGTCAGAGGCCGCACCGCGACGTCCTCCACGGCCAGGAGAACAACAGTAGATGAAAGGATCCTTGGACGTGCGCTCGTCTCCTACAGAGCGTCGCGGCGAGCGTCGTTACAGCGAGGAATCGGAACGGGAGAGCAGGCAACAGCAAGAGGTGGCCGGCGTCGCGACGCCCACGGGGGTTAATTTTAGACGAACGCGGAGGCGGCGTGGGTAAGCACCCTGGGTGGTGCTTGCTACGCCCACGAGAGCCGCGAGCGTGCGCGCTGCTGCGAGAGGAAGCCATGTGGGGATGGATGAGATTCATTCGGGTTGATTGGAAATCGAAGAGGAAGATTGAATTTCGTCCCTTTGGTAAGTACTTCGCGTTGGAAGAGTCTTGAAACGAGTACTGTGTTCGTGAGAAACGAAGATAAAACGTTGCGCGATAAATACGAATTGTAAATTGTACGCACAATGCGCGATACGCGATATAAATTGTTGTGTAATGAAATACATATATTGGGTATACGTGTGTTTCATCATATAATGTAAACTGTTACAATTAGAACGTATAAATATAAAAACGAAATATAAATAAAAAAGACACGTATATTATACATCAATTATATTATATTTGTGATAAATGCAATATGAAATATACCTTGTACAATAAAAACTCCGGTAATATATTAATATATTGTGTTATTGCAATGCATACTATACATATTATAAAATATGCACAGACGATGAGTATTGAATACTACTAAAAAAATAAAAATATCCTAAAATTGTTCTAAAAATCCTAAAAATCCTTTGGAGCGGTAGTGTACAATCTGTGTGTGTTATTTTCCATTAAAGATACTTCGTACTTTGTATTTCATACTTCGTACCAGAGATATACTTCTCAGTCGTAGTATTGCAATGTTGATGATAGTACTAGTATTATGGTGTTACATAGTACCACATAAACTTTTTTAATTCGTCAATGATTAAGCACAATTTATTTTTAATAAGAAGTAATTTAGATTCTAGAGAGGAAGTTGACTGACTTCTGTGCCCTTAATATATTGTACGGAAGTCATTGATAATGCTTGTTTGCAATGTCGGATATCGTGAGTAGATGGCGGATTTTCATGCATTTGTGGGAAATTCATGGAGAAGATGTATTTAACATATGTACTTTGGACTTGTAATAGTATTATACTTATGACTGTGCATCTTTGTGCAATTACATGACACAATTAATTTTCTGAACATAGTTAACTGCTCACGTAGTTTAGAATCACTTTAGTTGGGGTTTTGTCAGACTTCATGAAAAATCACCATATAATTTATGGTGCTATCACTACTTCGGACGTTCGTTACGATTAGTATGTACTGCAATTGTAATATTTTAAGTATTATATAACAATAGTATTATGTAATATGTATTGAGTGATATATTATTATATATTCCTATACATCGTGTCTCTAATCGTGGTCTGCGAATTGCATAAGAATACACAGTTGGAATTTCGTAAGATCGTAGAATCCAGATAGAAAGCATATAATATAGAAGAAAGAAGAAATATTGAATTTCAACAACACCGGCGTTCAAGAAATAAAAACTGATAATATAAAATGAATCTCAAATAAAATACAAATTGCATCAACATCGCGATCTAAATATAATACGATAAATTATTGTCCTTAATCGCGACCAACGAAATTAAAATCAACGTTGTCGTTGTATTAAATCGTCGGAGTGACTATCGCTCAATCAGACTAACTTCATTCATTCAGCACGTGTTCTCGCGGCCGGAGGCGATTGTTTCTTGACCCGGTCACTCGGTCAATTATCGCGGCCGACAAACGCAGGATGTCGAATGAATAGTAAGACCGACGCAGAAACGGACGTGTTACCACGGCCGTGCATGCCATTAGCGGGGTGCGTCGAGTCGCGATCAAAGGGATCACACGAGAATAAACTTCCGAACTGAGTTTAATTTCCGGTGGCGCTGCGTGTGCGCGTGAAGTCTTTGTCGAGCGGAATCGCTGTGAAAAGCTCCGAGGTCGCGATTCGGCCGCGTGTCCTCGATTACGCGCTTTTGAACGTTTTACGTAACGCTCGTGAATCATTTTTTGAAAATGATCGTAGGTCCAAATGTACGTGTCGCTATACTTGCGACGAGAGCGAGGCGAAACTTGGGAAAAGTTATTTTTATACATTAAGAAATTTAGTAGTTGATTAACATTTTCTACGATTAATTGAATATTATCGTAAGGAAGGTGAGTTAATAGCGATCGGATTTATAATTCAACAGTTCAACACTAAACGTGCATTTTTAATAATTTCTTTTTACAGTTATATCTTTTATAACTGAAGGACTTGGAATATCATTAAATTACATAAATGTGTAATATGACGTTTATATTATGTAATAACATCATAATATCATGTTGTATAACGTTACAGCTTAATTTCAAAGTACTAAATTAAATATTAAATATTGAAGATATATAAAATCACGGTACGCTTGTGTCGCAACGAATGAAACCTCCAACCACGACACGGTATCACGAGAATCAAAATTAACTGACGAAAAATTCAATTAAAAGATGAACGAAGACGAACGAATATAATCGGTATAGTGATCGATATTACCGACAGACTAGAAGGTCATCGAAACGACAAAATAAAATCGAACGCTCCAACAAATTAATCTACACTAGCTTATAGTCATCTACAGTGCAATGAAATCTATCACTCGAAGGTTATTACCGTTTCTTATCTACCGTGTGTGCGCACGCTTTGCGAGATAGCTCGAGGAACGTTTTTCACCCTTACTGCTCCCCTGTTCGCCCCGAATCTGAGTCACTGATCGGATGTTTTTAAAATGCGACGTATCCTAGTTACACGGTAATATCTGCGGGGAACATTCACTAAATCATGAAAATTTTCTCCAAAAGACGTTTTATCTAGAACTTAGTTTTTCTCCACTTTCAACCAGCAGGTAAAATATCTCGAAAAGCATCTATTTTTTGTTTTTCATTCAATATTCATTATCACGCCAAAACCACGAGGGGAAAAAACATTCACCCACGTTCGTTGATGTTAATTTCGGTACGAACGAAGGGAGTTAAATGTTCTTACGAAAGGCTTGGCAACGCTCGTCTGGGGGAAAAGCACGGGGAACGAATCGATACTCGCGAGGGACGGTTGGTCCGATTTCCGGCCATGCTTCCCTGCTACGGCGTCGCGACGCTTACCGACCGCAAGCCTCGAAAGCTCACCGAGTTTTCTTGCGGACGCGTCTCCGGTCGAGCTCAGCCGCAATCGTCTTTATACGATCCTGGTAAAACGACGAAGGTGGAAAGCTCTCCTAACTTTGGGAACGGGCAACGCGGAGAGGCGAAGCGAACGGAAACTGCGACACGATCGAAGGAAACGCGCCGCTAACCCCCTTGCGCTGGCAACTGGTTCGCGGACCATAACGAGTGACCGTACAATAATTCGTCGCTTTTTGTTTTCCTTTGAACTCGCCGGTATGATAGAAATGACTGGATAGAAATGATCGAGACGTAATAAATTTATTATTTGCCTGGGTTATACTTAAATATACTTAAAACTGAGAAAATATTGGGACAAAACGTCATTCCAGTGCAAGAAATTAAAGGTCAGGTCGAGTGGAGTTGGTCAAGACCCACTGTGGCTCGATAAAGCTGTTTTTTTGAGATATTAGGAATTTCTTCTTGGATTTCTTTTTGAAACTTTTCACTTTGTCGGGCGAATCTTTCGAATTTTCACGAGGTCGAAACCTGGAGGGGGGGGGGATTATTGTATAGGCATGTTTTTTTTATTATTATTAGGAAAAAAATCACATTAATTCGAAAAATCATAGAGATTTTGGAACGGAGTATCTTTTGGCAGAATGACAAATTGATAGTTAACACCATCATAAAGTATCTCCTAAGAGAATTTGTAATGTTAAAGATTATAAATTGACGATATTATCAAACGAAAAGAGAAATTAAATCTGAGAAATTCTGAATTTTCAAGAATATCCTCCAACAGAATTATATCTTACTAAATTGCATCATTAAAGATATTATTAAATTACAAACGACCAGTCTTTTGCACGAAAATACCCACAACTGTTTCTCGCAACGCGATCATTCTGGTAAATCTTTCACGACGAAAGATAAACAAACGCGAGCGTACTTCTCACCGAGGCGTCCAATTAAAATAAATTACGTATTAATTACATAAGCAATGGCACGTCGATGGCCAAATCGATACATGTAGAAATAAATCGAGAGTATTCCATGTTCTCTTTTAAATTTCCAGCCATTGATACAAATTTAAAAACGAAGAAACAAACTCCAAATTTCTTGATTCGCAGCACGGTTACACGTACACGCTTGGCAATGAAACCAAGACGCAATTAAGCATGCGTCACGCAAATCCACGAATAATATCTCGTTTATATCGTTCCATTTACAAATTGGCTTAATTAAATTAAACGTAAACCTCTGAGCAACAATCTATCAAAGAGCACGTTATCGTTCGGTTCTCAAGCGCGTGTTCCTCAATTAACGTTTAATCAATACCATCTATCAAGCCAACCATCGACACGATGTATACATTCATTCGCTTTTGCGAAATATTGCGTTACAGCCAGTGTCACTGATTCACGCGCTCTTTTTTTCCAATAATAAAAAAACCTGTTTTCGGAAAACAGAAAGATATATATCGAATCTTGCGTGATTTTTTTTATATATCCTTTCCTTTTCTTTCTTTTCTCGTTTCTCTTTCGTTTCAGAGTTTTGCACAGGCTGGAGATGCGCTAAGAATGGAAAGATAGATTTTTGGACGAAAGCGTTTTTCGTTGAAGCAACAGTTAGCTGTTCGATGATGATTTTGTGCTTCTTTGAACAAGTTTTCCATCGTCGTTTAATATCAATTCGTTTAATGCGTTTTGAGGTTAAATATTCCACGAAGGACGACATTGAAAAATGAAAATTAAATAGAATATCATGTCAGAACATTATACTAGATACACTGGATACTAGAATACCTATTTTGATTAGATATTTCATACTAAAATCAATATGATAAACATACTGATAAATATTAATCAACTATATTAATATTAATAATTTTTTAATAACAGGTTAGTTAATGATAGAAGACTACATTAGAATATCATTAGATAGTAAAATATTTATCAGAACACTTTATTAGACGCTGTATCAAACTACGAGAATAAAGTCTAAAATCCAAATAACGAGTGATCGATGACGATGCAACAAATAAAATCGAATACATTTCCAATATTAACCTGACGATCCAACAATCGTGAACATATCGTTCTCTTGTACACAGCTTATAACAATCGACAGTCTCAAATGTAAAAGTTCCCTTTCAAATAAATACGAACAAACCGGAGGTACGAGTAAAATTGAACGGAGGACCGACAGGCTTCTCCAAGAGTTGAGAGAGCCTCAGAGTTGAATTGAGAAAAAGCTGGTTGACAGCAAGATACGCGGATCGATCGCGCTTTCAACAAGAGTACCTAATTGACGGTTGTGTAAATCATCTTAACGCGCGTTAATTTGCCCACTTACGCGTATTAAATGAATAGTTGCGCGATCGTACGGCAAGCACACGTTGGCTACTTGATATGCAGCCAAAGTGCGTCCAATTTTCGAGCCGAGCTCGGTTGGGTAAGCTCGTTGATAACGAACATCTGCGAGCCGAATTTCTCTGTCTTTCGACGATCGTGAGTGGAGATTCTGTCGCGTGTAACTCTTTCTTTCTTTCTTCCTTTCTCTCTCCTTCCCCCCCCCCCTTTAAGCGTGTTTTTGTTCCTTTAAGCGCTCGTAGCGATCATTGACGGGAAAATTGCCGATCTGATGACACGTAGAGTGACATCGAAAGTCGAGAAAAATTTCAGTGAAATTTTTTTCCTCTTTCAGCGATTTCGTACTTGCACGCGAGTAATGAAGCAGTAACGTAACGATTAAATTGAAGCTACTTAGCGTTCGTAATATGCAACGTGTAAAATATTTTTGTAAAATAGTTTATATGTATACATTATACGTTATAAAATATTATTAAATATTATATTGTATTAAATATTATAATATATTATAAAATGTTGACATGTTTTTTACTCACTTTCACGATCAACAGCAGTTGTGGCGGCTCGGCATTTCTTTTCTAAAAGAAGCAATCACACAGAGAGAGTTAATCAATGCGCTTAAGGATAGAATCTTTACGTTAGAAATTATTTTAAATTAGTTAAATCAGAATAGAAATTAATGTTTGTCTTCCTATTTCAATCGTGAGAGATTACGCTCCTTACTGGACTATTAGATCAACGATTAGTTAGTTTTTGATTTCGCAATCAGTCAAAGGAAAGGAGAAAGAG